>CM076579.1:252949615-253059383 GCA_034641835.2 Pinus albicaulis
AAGAATCTACCAATCGGGAGGCAATGATGAATCCCCACTGTCGATAGCGAAGAGTCTGCCACTGATGACTGCAAACCCTAAGGTACTGACAAAAAGACTCTAGACCTTATTCCCAGAGCAATGAGTCGGAGTCGATGGGAAAAGATCTGCCGGAAGGAAGGCATTAAGGCATCCCACATCAGTCCAGCGCGAGTGTAACCCGCAGGCCAAGATTTGGAAGGAATCGGACGAAGGAGAGTGATGGAACCAAAACCGAAGTACGTTTCCGACGTGCACAAGATGAAGCTAGCACACGGAAGAAACCCTCTGAACCAACCAATAATGAAAGCTGACACAGAGGCGAGAAATCCACCGATAGGGTCAAATGGAAATCCAGGTACTGCACGAATCCCAAGTGTGATAAAGTGTGCTGACGTCGAACACAGGGGAAACCACTCAGTCAAAGACCCATGATGATGATCAAATGCTGAGCACGAGGTCACCTATCAATGATGGAAATAGGCCCAAGGTGCGGCTCTAGGTTTGCTCTCAGAGCAATGTGTCATAGTCGATAAGAGACAAACCCGACGGCAAGAAGTCAATGGGGACCTTCTCAAACCAGCACGAGCAGAAGACCAAAACATCTGATGTGATAGAACATGATACTGACAAGACCGGGAAGGCCGACTGAATAATGAGTCAAGAGACACCGCAGAATGGCCGACTCAGGCTAGACTTTCCTTGAACAAAAGCACGACTCTGTGATGACCATGGCAGTAAAAGGTGACACTGTATAAGTCTATCTTGCAGGAGGCAAAACAAACTCTCCATATGATTGGAAGAGATAACCAACCGGGGAAGAACTGACAAGTGAAACATGGTAAAGGCTGAACCTAGGTCAAACTAGAACCATCCCAAATGAAGGAAATATATATAAGTATATGTGCTTTGTTCAAGGGCGACAAACTGACTCTGTACCGCCATCAAAATAACGAAGATACATCCCGTTCCCGCTCTTTTTGTTATATTTGATTTTTTTGTCTTTTTCATATAATAAGCCTGAAAAAGAATAAAAGAATGCTATGGTACAATGGATAGAACGAGTATCAAGAAAGCAGATGCACTAGTTCTTGGGATTGGAACAATCCTATGCTCAATGCAAGGTGGCAAAAACTGGTCAGTGATACTCAGAGGAACGTTCCATCCATGAGTACAAAGGTGTCAAGTCGTGATAGCTAAGTGCATGCAATGGTTAACTTGTACAGAAAGTCAAGGTCAAAAGTTGGCTTAAACATCGAGTCCAAATGAAGCCGACTAAAGGCCAGGATAAACAAGTAGCCAATATGCAATGCAGTAATACAACTTTAACGACACCAGGGAGCCTCTAGGGTATAAGCCAGAAAAAATGATAAGTGATGAAGAAGAAGAATGAAGCTTCAACACAGAAGACATGGCGGGACTAAAGAGGACTCCCGAGCCTACATAAAAAGCAGCATGGGCAACAAGTGATAGCGAGGAACTAACTAGGAAGCCCATGTAAAGGAAGGCTCTACCATCAAGTCATAATTAAAAATCGGCGAGTGAAATGGGTGTAATACTCATGACCTGATGGGATCGACCCTAAGGCAAGTGATCAGTATGGAGGCTAGAATGCAAGATGCAACGGAAAGTGATTCCCTAACCTATATGCCAGTGAAGATCATATACCTGCCGTGAAGAGTCGGAAATCATGGATCAAAACCGGGAAAAGTCTCAAAATCGTCAAAATGTACCTGAAAACATACCAAACTGGGCACTTCCAAGCAATCGAGTTATACAGCATAAGATAGATCGAAAAAATAAGCATAAGGAATTTTTTGCGAAAATTTTCAATTTTTAGCCATAAATACACAAATTACCTCTCAATTGGTTCATTATTGCATAGCTGATTTGGAAAAAGAGCTCTGGAGCTAAAAAATTGTTTCGTCAAATCAGGAACAACCGACCGTCGGAATTCAGCGAAACTTCAGGTAGGCTCCTTAATCATCCTGTTGATTCATTTTGTCCGTTTGAAAATTAAAATTAAGTGATTTTTTGCTTAGAAACCCTTGCTAAAAATTGCGTATCTGCGCATACGCGGGTTTAATGAAGGAAACCCGCGTATACACGCGACTGTGTACAGGGAAAACCGCGTATGCGCAAGGCCGTAACCAAAAAAGCGTGGCTAATGCAAATTTTATTGAAATTTCTCAGGATGACCATCTCATGGAGGGAACGTGAGCATAGCGCAGTAGACCAAGAGGTCATGCAGGACCGCGCAGCACAAAACATCCTCCGAAACTGCGGATTGTTGAAATTCTTTAAAATGCCCAATATGAAAAGTAATGTGCGATTGCTTGAAATGCTCGTAAATTACTGGGAACCAGATCAGGATTGCTTCATAATTGATCAGATGCCACTATGCATAGAAGTGGAGGATATATATTTCATCACTGGACTCTCTAGGAGGGGAGACCCAAAAGACCTTCACGGAAAACCCCTGGGAGGGTTAACTGTGGAAGATTATGTCCACTTATATTGCGTAGATAATTCCAAAAAGGTTGGAACGCAGATTGCAATTAGAGATATCAGGGATTTGCACATGAAGATCCTCCTTTTCACCATCGGCAGAGTGGCAGGATCTGCCTCACTGCATCAGGCGTCCAGGACGCAAATGAGTATAGCTGTAGAGTGTTTGATTCACGTCTACGATTGGTGCACAGCCCTGCTACAGAACATGAAACAACATCTGACTTCTATTCACCAGGCAAAAACTAAACACTTTGGCTATGGTACCATTTTGACAACATTCTTCTTTGAGAGGGTTCCAGCTTTGAGACCCAGAGTCATCTCGACTATCAGCAGCCCGTGGGACCCAAGAATTGCCCGTTGGGCAGACATGATGAAGAGACTGGGGGGCAGCGAGGTACCCCGGACCACGTGGGACGATGAGTTCTTCCTGTGGTGGGGAGAACATATCATCGCAGTGGACGACTATCCCTATGCTGGGATGGACTTCCGAGGAGATCCAGATCTAGTACTTCCACCCGGCGCAGCATGGGGAGCAGTCGGTAAGTTTTTTGCAAAAATTTTTGACTTATATGATTTTTTGGATTTTTTCAATTATGTATGAAAAAATGAAAAACAAACATGTTTTTTGATTGGATTCATAATGACTGACAATTAAAAATGATCATGTTTCAGATGTTGTACCAGTTCGTCCTGAGGGCCTACCGCGTCACAAGCGCCGCAGAGGTGAGCCGGAGACAGTGGATTCCGACAGGACTCTCCAGGCCGTGCAGAGAAACTTGGAGGGACTGACCCGCCAAATCCCTATGGCTGCCGTGGAGGACTTGCCGAAAGCCGTCCAGAGACGGGTTGTAGGAGTACCCCGGGACTGGGTTAGACTATTCCGCCGTGTGGCCACTGCAGTTATGTTCTATAGGAACACGACTTCTGGGCAGGGTCCTCAGGAGTAGACAGATTTTATATATTAGATGACTGTATATTCTTTTTGATACTGAACATGATGGGGCATAAGCCCAAGTTTTGTACGGCATTTATGGATCCAAATTTTGTAAAGTTTTTTTGACACTCTGATGATATATACAGCGATATTTGATGTGATGTGATAAATGTATCAAATGTATGATGTTTTTGATGATTAAAATTTATTGTATTGAATGATTAATATGCCAATCTAAAGCTTGATTAGCTAATCAGTCAGCAAACCAATTGTCAGCTCGAGGAATATGAATGAATGTTAAAAATTGAAATGACCTTTGTAACAAACGTACCCTCAAGAACAATCGTAATAAAAATGGATCTCGTACCCGATAAGTGTTGTTCAACTGCGACACCACCAGCTGGGAGTCCAAGAAACCTACCAACGAATCAACACCCAAAGATATTGCCTCCGAGAGTAGATGAATGACTGCAGTGTATTCTGCTACGTTATTGGAAGCAGGACCAATGCAGACCCCTCTTGATACCAACAGCTGACCGGAAGGATAATGAAGCACCCAAGCCGCGGAAGCTAAGTTCCGGGTGTGTGTACTAGCACCATCGGCGAAACCAAAATGACTCATGACATCCAACACAACCTGCCAAAGCAGATCAAAAAATATCACCACCTCATCAAAAATCGAAAATCAATCAGATATGTACAAAGCAAAAAACTACTATATACAAAGCAAAATGCCAGGCCAAAGCCTAGGCATAATACTTCTTCAAATAGAGCCCATTTCGAGGCTCCGGCAACTCGTTCCCTTCGAAGTCAACCAAGGTATACGCTCCTTTCTTAAGGACTTTTTTAACGATATAGGGGCCATACCACATCGACTTAAACTTTCATGCCCCCAAGGCATATTTTTCTTGGGCATAGACCAAAACAAGGTCACCTTCGGAAAAGACCCTAGGCTTAACCGCCTTATCGTACTGAACTTTGACTCGGTTTTTATGCGCTTCATTCAACGTGGCGGCATCTCGACGTTGCTCATCAAGATGTTCCAGATGAAGAAGCTGCTCTGCCAGACTAGAAGTGTCAGGAAGAAGCTCAACAACTAATTTAAGGGAAGGAATCTCGCATTCAATGGGAAATATGGATTCCACCCCGTGGACTAACTGAAACGGAGTAAAGCCAGTTGCAGTTTTAACTGATGTCCTGTATGCCCAGAGTGCAGGATATAGCATAATGTGCCAGTTGGATCTATGTTTATCAATTGTCCGTTGAAGAATTGTCTTCAAGGATTTATTCACGGCTTCCACTTGCCCATTGGCCTGAGGATAATATGGAGATGAATGCTCCTGCCGGAAACCCAATTTGAGAGCCAACTCAGCCATCATACTATTCTGAAAGTGACTGCCATGGTCAGTGACAATCTCTCTAGGTATACCGAAACGAGCGATAACTTGGTTGAAGAAGAAAAGAGCTGCAGTCTCACCATCGTTCCCAAAAGTAGGCATAGCTTCGACCCACTTCGTAAAGTAGTCTACTACTACGATAATGTACTTGTGACCTTTTGCCGAAGGCAGGTTACAAGTAGTATAATCCATACCCCACTTTGTGAAGGGTCCGACAGTAACGACTGGAAAAAGCGGAGCTGGATGAGCGCGCATTTTTCGAGTATACACCTGACAAGGATGACACTTCTTCACCGATTCAATACAATCTTTGAAAATCGAGGGCCAGAAGTAGCCAGCACGCAAAATCTTTTGGGCTGTAGCAAGCCCTGATAAATGACCCCCACAAGCTCCACCGTGAGAATCATTGAGCACAGCCTCAACTTCTTCGAAAGTTAAGCAGCGTCTTAGGATTGAATCAACCCCTCGACGGTACAAAGCATCACCAATAATTAGATAATTCTTGGCTAAGTGACGCAGCTTACGACGCTCATCTTTCGAAAAAGAAGAGGGAAACTTCGCAGTCTGGAGATACACAATGATATCCCCATACCAAGGATCTTGTGGAGAGATTAGGAACAAGTGTTCGTCCGGAAAGGACTCATCATAGATCATCTCCTCTCCACAAGGCAACTCGGAGATCAATTCCGCAAAGACTAATGACTTCTTGGATTTGGCAGACATGAACTCTAGATCGAATTCCTGTAATATCACAATCCATCTATTATATTTTCCCCCAATCACTCGCCTGCTGAGGACAAACTGAAATGGATTGGCAGCTGCCAAGACATAAGTTTTGCGAAGAATAATGTAATGCTGGAGTCGCTGCACAGCATGGACTGCTGCTAAGGCTAATTTTTCTATCGGGGTGTATCGAAGTTCAGGTCCTACCAGTCCTCGACTAAGGTAGTAAATAACATGCTCAACAAGAGCATCATCCTCCTGAACCATAACCATACCAATGGTAGATTCTGCTGTAGCCAGATACAAAAGAAAATCTCTGCTATAATCGGGTGGACTCAGCAAAGGAGCAGAGGTCAATGCCTTTTTCAAGGCATCGAATGAGCATTGAGCATAGTCGTCCCAAAGAAAAGGAACTCCTTTCTTCAACAGTCTCATATATCCCTTTGTAATCTCAGCATAGTTGACGATAAACCTCCGAAGAAAATTAGACTTCCCTTGGAGACTTTGAAGCTGACGGATTAAAGACGGGGGAGGCAACCGAAGTATTGCCTCAACCTTGAAGGGATCTACCCTTATCCCTTCCCTAGACACAATAAATCCCAACAGCCGACCGGATGTAACCGCGAAAATGCACTTGTTCGGATTCAATCGAATTTTATAAAAATGACATCTTTCAAATATTTGCCGGAGGTGACCAGGATGATCCATCCTCTTTCGAGAATGAGCAGCTAGATCATCTAAGTATGCCTCGATAATCTTCTTGATGTCGTGGAAGGCGTAAGACATGGCCCGCTGGAAAGTAGCTCCAGCATTTTTAAGACCAAAAGGCATTTTCTTGTATGCAAACGTACCCCAGGGACAAATAAATGTGGTCTTATGTTGATCTTCTGGACGGATAGTAATTTGATTATAACCAGAAAAACCGTCCATGAAGGAGAAAATCTCGTTACCGGCACACTCGTCAATAATCTGATCAATGAAAGGTGTGGGGTAATTATCTTTAGGACACGCCTTATTCAGGTCTCTGAAATCGATGCACACTCGAATTGTTCCTTGCTTTTTATCAACGGGAACGGGGTTTGAAACCCATTCAGTCAGAGGAACTGGGAAAATGAATCCCGCCTTAAGCAGCTTTTCAACTTCAGCTTTGATAGCCGCTGCCTTCCTAGGATTAACCGGACGAAGTTTTTGCCTGACCGGCTTAGCGTTTTCATACGTCTTGATCTCATGCTGGACGATAGATGGGTCTATGCCAGGCATTTCCTCATAAGACCAAGCAAAAACATCCCTATACTCTTTGAAGAGCTTGGTATAGATTTGAATCTCTTCACGGGAACATTTAGCTCCAATGAAGACATTCTCGACAATATTGGGATTCCTGGAGATGTTCACCGAGATAGTAGGAGAGATCATAGCCATGTTCCCTTCAGCATAAACCTGTGCTGGTGCTAAGGGGCTCAAGACTGGGTGAACAGGTCCAGGAGACTGAGGACTTGGAAAACTTGTTTCGACTTTGCTCAAGTCAGGTAGGAAGTAAGACCGATGATGCAAATCATCCCACGGTCTATCTATACCTGTCATCGCTTCCAGGATGGCCTCTTCAGATGGAAGAGTGGTATCTAGACAATCCTGGGCAGAAGAAGAAGTAAGCGTCCAAGCCGGAGCCACATCACCATCCAACTCTTCCAGTGAAATAGGAGCTGGATCAGATTCTGCAGTGTCAACAATAGACTGATATGCAATCTCAGCTGCAGAAATCGGGAATGCCATTCCACCCACTTGCCCTTCCTCCAATGTGGCTGTTGGGAAAGGTAAGGTCTAAGGGTCCGAAAAATAATGAGTTCGAAAGAACTCTCTTCGAAGGGGAGCCTTGGAGGATGAAATAGCATTAATAGACACCTTAGGAGGAGGAAGATCGAAAGAACCCATCAGGGAAGAATACATTCCAACTCCTAGATTCTCAACATGCGCCTTAGTATTATCCAACTTAGGAACAGATGAGTCAGAAGGCGCATCCAGGTCTACAGGAGGACAGTCCAGTTGATCCACTGTAACGATCCTCCCTTCGTGGGGGAAACATACAATTCGAAATAGTGAGGATGCAATGGCATCCATCTCATAAATCCAGTTCCTCCCCAACAGAAGGTTGTAGTCCAAGGTTGCATCCACTACCTCAACCTCTATGTTAACGGTTTTGCCCCCAACACAGATGGGCAAAGTCGGGACAATACCATGGGGTCTGTGAGAATGACCATCAAATGCAGTAAGAACAGTGCTAGATGGAACAGCTTTGGGAGATCCAAGTGTCTTCTAGCATGCGAGAGACATCACGCAAGTAGAAGCACCCTCATCGACCACCGTTCGAAAGATATTGGTCTTTCGATACGATGATTTAATATGAAATGCCATGTGATGAGGAAGTCTCTTCTTAAAGTTAGTCATATCGAAGGTAATCAGAAGAGAATTTTTCGGATCAACAGCCCCAATGGCAGCGAGCAAAGCACTGCGCTGAGTCGGACAAGACTGGAGTACCTCTAAAGCTGACATAGCACAAGGACTCTGCGCCAGATCTTCTACAATCGAGTAGTTCTGGGCAGCCCTCATGTTCGGATTAATCGTTGACCGCCTAGAGGATGCCTTCGGTATCCGAGGCATAGACTCGACAGTTGGCTTCGTGATATGAAGCGGCTCAGTAGCATCAGGAACTTCCTTAGCTTTCGAAGATTCCTCTCCGCCATAATCACGAGATCTCGTAGCGACATCCACGTGAGCACTCATCATAAAGATGTTCGATGGAATTTCCCCTTCCTGGGCACCTCCAGAGGAAGCCCCAGGATTTTGGTTTGCGCCAACAACTAATTGCTGCCCTTGGGGAAAAGGGTTTGTTAGCACAGCCTGGGAACTAGAAGAACCCTGCTGGGATAACAGGCGCTGAGCATCCTGAATTTTAGGGCAAAGGTGTGTGAGATGGTCTCCAACACAAAGCTTGCATGGAAACTTCACTTTCTTTTTCTCCTTTTGACCCTCACCAACACGCTCGTTGGTTTTATTTGCATTGCCCTTCCCGTTCTTGCCCTTCTTCTTGTTATTACGTCCTTTCTTCTTCCCATCGGATTGTTGATTTCCTTTGGGATCAGAAGATTGGACAACATTTATGGACAAGGACTAGGAAGGTGATGAATCAGCAGGCACAGCCTGACCAGAAGGAGCAGATTGTAAAGACAACTGCTGCAATTGAGAAAGTAGGCTGGCTGCACTACTATTGACCGATCCGACAAGCCCGTCACCATGCGGACCAGGTTTAGGTTTCGATAAATCCAATTTGGAGCGAGGAGCATTGGGCAAATACTTATAAAGCATCCCAGACTGAGAATAGATCAGTTCTAACTGCTGGGCCCTAAAAATGGCCTGCTCCTCAGAAAATACCCCAGATAGGGATACATCTTTTGAAATATCTGACTGCAGGGATTTCAAAAACCACTCGAGAAGGAATTCACCTGGAATATGAGCTTTGATAAGCCTTTTCCTTCTCCTCCATTCCTGAATGTGATCAGAAATGTGAGTTGCCTCATCCTGCTTAAAATTAGCCAGGAGTTCGGTCCCAGCCTCATATCTGACAGGCAACTGAAAATGGTTCAGAAATGTGACAGCCAGTTCTCCAAATGTGGCGAAACTGCCCCTAGTGAGCTCTATATACCATTTGGCAGCATTTCCAGTTAGGGTGCGTTGAAATAATCTCAACCTGATCGAGTCATCGATCAAGGAGTTCGAAGAGCACCATAAGTGGAAAGTGGTGATGTGGTCTGCCGGATCCTCTCCATTCTTACCTTCAAACTTTGGAATGTCTGAAGGAAGTTTGGTCGGGACCGGAGGCCACCCCGGACTATAACGAATCGGGTCATTAGTTAACTTTGACAAGTCTGGCAAGTTTAACGTTGCCAGAAACGGTAATCGAGGCGGAGCCTGAGAATTCCATCCTTGATGGGATGGATTCCCAACATTCTGAAAAGAATAGCCTGGATTTGATGAGGCACCAGGCTGCCAGAAAGGACTCGTAGAAAATGGAGAAGAACCTCCTCCCCACGCCGAGTTACCAAAGCCCAGACCAGTTCCCCCCGCTGAAGTGTTAAATGAAGAGGAGAGCCCCTGATAGGGGTTCCAAGCATTAGACAAAGGAGAAAAGGTCTGATATGCACTCGATGAAGGGAAAGAAGCATTCCCTTGATGACCTGCGAAGAACTGGTTCCCTGCCCCAGCCGTAGTAAACACAGGATTCCATCCCGTAAAAGTAGTCGAACTTTGCCCCCCAGACCAAGGGTTGAAACTCTGGGTCTGGGACGTAAACGGAAACGACCCTAAAGAAGGATTGGAACTGGGAATGTGCCCAGTCCCAAAGGGGAAACCCTGAAAAGAAGCTGATCCACTAGCCATGTTAGACATGGGTGTAGATCCAGCTGCACCGGCGGAAAAGGAAAAAGAGGGATTTCCACTAATGGACATCCCTGAACAGAAGGGACCAGAATGAGAAGCATATGCTTGGGTGAACCCAGAGCCAAACATAGCAGTGCTAGAAACAATCGAAGATGAAGCAAGAGTGCCCCCTGCCTCAACAGAAACAGGGGTCTGAATGCCTGCAGCACTCACGGTAGAAGCCGCGTTCCCAGTCGTGGCCATCGAAAGATAAGAATGATATGGAAGATCCGGCGGTCTCTCAGACTCCGGTATGATGTACTGAATAACAAACGGATGATCAGGAGGAAGAGGAGATGGACCTGTAGCTGGAGGCTCAGGTATATCTTCTATCTGAAAATCTTCTTCCTGAGGAAACAACACTCGCGAGGTGAGCGGAATGCTCCTCTCGGAACCGACACCGGAATCAGCTACGAAACCTTCAGACCTTGGTGGAGGATCTCTCTCCACAGCGTCAGACTCCACAGGGTGGAAACCACCTGCTAAATATCTCCTACGCCTTCTCGAAGAAGGCTCTGCACTCTCGGGAGATAACCCCCGGATTCTCCTCGAACGTCGAGGCGCTTGATCAGCCACTTTTATAGATTTATTATATTAGACTCAAAAAAGTGAAAAGCTAGGCAAGCTAGGAGCAAAGAGCACTCACTAAAAATAAAAATCCCTGAGAAACAGCAAGCAAACAACCTCCAAGTATTTCCGCTCCGGGTGATGAGGACCGGACACCAAAATACAGGAAAGCGAAGTATAGGGCCTTCCGAAAGCAGTCTGGGATGATTAGGGCCCATAACAACTAGCGAAGGTATCAGAAACAGTTACGCCGACCTCCTAACGACAGCCTTTGCCGGCTCAAGCACCCAAGCTTCGCAAGGGCACCCCCCAGAAGTACTGCTGAAAGTGATGCGACGTCTGCCTCAGGTACTACGGGTATTCCCCCGCAAATACCGTGTGGAACCTAGAGGGCACTATGGACACCAATCCGTATCGAAGTCAGGAACGGTCTTGAGGTCGTATCCAGCAAATCAGAGGGGGTATCCCTCTTCTCAACCTTCACTTCCCCTCGCGCTTGACTCTCGGATGAGAGCTTTCCCAGTCCACCTCACCGAGTTGGATTTCGCTCAATTAATCAACTTCTATGTTTGTTTGAGCGGCCTTGGAGAGTTAACTCTCCACTCACCTATTCCAAGGCCCTACAACCTAGCTAGTTGGTGATCGACACTTAGTAAAACTTGCTAGTTGATTTTAGATTAAATTGCTTATTTTAAGGGCTGTTGTATTAAGTCACAAGGATATGGAGATGAAACCAATGGTGTTTTGACGCAAAAGAAATTAATAAAAACTTAACTACATGCACATGCAGTTCTTTGTCTTTCGATGAAAAGTAATCTCTATACAGGTTCTACGGGACTAAAAATTGTATTTTTCTTTTCGAATTACAAACTCACACTCACAAAAACTAAGAAGCTAACTAAATGATTCAATGCACCTAATGCAAATCACTACAAGCATGTAAATCCTAAGATGCAAAAAATCTCTTAAAACAGAGTGAAATTTCCCAAAAAGCTCCTTCAGTTTTAACTCATCTTTTGTTGTCCAGAAAGCCAATTCTTGAAATCAAGAACTCTTAAAATAAGGACACCAAAAACACTTAAAAACAAGAAGAAGAAATCAAATGACAACTCCTCCTCAAAATCAAGCCGAAAACTAGAAGCAAGAAACTTCACAAAAGCTCCAAAAGATATGGCCAAACGAAAATGAAAATGCAACAACAAAAACAAAAACAAGAGACAATGTTTTTTGAGTTTTTGAAATGCAAAAAACAAAAAGCAAAACAAATGTTTTTTGGGCTTTTTAGTTTTATAAAGCAAGAGCTCAAAAAAGACCAAGCACAACTATCAAAATCCAAGCCAAAACGAGACCAAATTTCAAGCACAAACTTCAAGAATGCTCCCAAACCTTATAAGGCTAACAACAGCAAGATCAATAAGAGCAAGAGAAGACCAAAACTCAGCCAATCAGCCTAGACAAATAGTGCAAACTCGCTGCAACAAAAGACTCCAAAGAAGCAAGAAAAGTTCTTCGAAAATTGCAACAAAACCCTAGCCTATGGAACTCAAGAAAACCAATCAAAAACGAAGCAAAAATCGCAATGCAAAGCACAACACAAAGATAGGAGCGAGTCAGTGAGTAGAAGCTCTCTGTTCTGATAAAGCAGAACAGCTAAGAATGCTCAGAAAGCGATCTTGGGACTCAATCCAGAAGTGCCAGCACCAAAAACAAAACTTTTGCCAAAAGACTAGTTTCCACTCAAACGAAAGAGAGAAAAGACATGAAACCACTTCCTTCACACTCCAGTAAGTACAGAGACACTGTAGACACAGGCCTCCACAGCCAGAAAGGACCAAAAACTCAAGAATCCTAAAAAATCAAAATCTGCCTAGGTATACGATGCTTCACAGTTGTGCAACCAGCGTGTATACGCGTCTGTTCTAAGGGAAAATCGCGTATATGCGGTTTCCTTCAGACAAACTCGCGTGTATACGCGACTGTGTGCAAAAGAAGAAGCGTATGCAAAGGTAAATAATGAAAAAAAACAAAAGAACAAGCCTGGAAAAGACACCAAGACTTCAGACTGACTGCAAGAAAACAAACTGGACTGCAAATGACAGATAAAAATGTTGGCAACCTACCAAACAGCTGAAACAACCCAACAGGAGAATCACAAGAATGTGATCCCCAGTGGAGTCACCAGTTCTGTTTCGGGGAAATAATACCCTAGAGGTTGGTTGGGATACAACCTCCACAAAGCAGGGGCGTACTACTTAACAGAGACTCACACAACCATGCACGTTCAGAAAAACTAAATAGAGCAGAATGAGAGATTTACCCGTTGGTCCTACGTTTGAAGTAGATCCACGTGGAGTCCAAACTCCCAGCAACCGTCCTTCCTCTTTAACCTGAAATACAAGAAGAAACCAGCACAAAGGACAAGTTGTACAACATATATCTACCCTAAATGTTAGTGAGATTCATATAAAACATTAAGAGCATCATAATGGAATGCTGTAAAGAGGTCAAATATTCTCATACATAAAAGCATACACTAAATAATGCTTATTTCGGGAACAAAAAGATGATACTCTTTGCATTATAAATAAGATGCAAAGTAATCAAGTGGAGAGATCACCTGATCCTTCCAAGGCCTTCGCAGACCGTCGTCCGGACCCGTCCAGCCCCTGCCTCGCTAAGACTCCTTCCAAATGAGTGCATACGAGATAACATATAAAGGGATGTGTATCTCAAGGAAACAAGGGTTTCCTGAAATGAACTGGGAAAGTGCAGGAGGCACGGGGAATCAGACTTGGATAGGGAACCAACAGAGTATAATAATAATAATTCTCTCTCTCTCTTAGGCCACACATGAGAGTTTTTACAGTTCCAAGGAGTTTCTCAGTGCATTGGAACAACATACGCAATAAAAGGAACCACCTATGTAATAATGAATCCCGCCGAAATTAGGGATTTTATATATTTTTTAATCATTAAAATGGCATACGCGGAAAAGTCTAGCTGTACTCGCGTATACACGCGGAAAAACACGGGCATAGTCGCGTATGGAGGATTTTCCACTGTTTTTAAGTGAATTTTTCCAAGTCTGTAGGAATGAACCACAGAAGCCTGTTGTTTCCGAGTTCCCTGACGGGGGACCGGTCCTCGCCGAGCAACCCTTTGGAGAACCAGTTGAGTTCAACTGGCCCTTTTCGGACCCTGTGTCTGAATTGAGATTAGGAGCTGATTTCCTTTCTCTGACATCGGGTTCACCGTTTATTGCTGCTGTTTTTCCTCCTAGTCCTCGCCGTCTTCTGCGTGATTTAACGGCAGGATCAACCATGAGTGATTCTGGTGAGGAAATTCCCGGGTCTGATGACTATCGGCGCATCCCTCGTAGATTGTTTGAGGGAGACGAGTCTGAGCTGGCTACCACATCGTCAGCTGGTCCTTCTTTGCCACAGGGATACGAATCTGCAGGTCGGTATCTCCATTGCCTCTATGGATATATCATCTCTGCTTAAAGCCAGTGCCCACTACACAATGGTCTCATGACCATGTTCTTCCTCTTTACGAATGAGTTAAAGCAAAATGCATGCACCATTGATAGTGAAAACACTTCACCTTGGACATGTCCTGTGTCTTATCATTCTTGGACTCGGATTTGGAATGGAATTTCTTCCCCTTCCCCTTCTTCACCTTGGCAGCAAAAGTAAAATCCTATTCATCTTCATTCTTATATGAAGATCCATCTCTGGTATTCTGTCTTAACTCCTCCTGCACCAAATCCGACCACATTCGTTCCCAATCTAGCAAATTTTCCCTTCCATTGACAAAGTCTTGATAACTGTGCCAAATCTTGGGAAGTCCTAGGAGATCCAAGCTCACCAAATCATCATCAGGGGCTGTTATACCAACGCTCCCTAGTTCATCCCGACATTGGAAAAACTTTGTTAGATATTTTGGTATGGAGTCGCCCTTCTCCGTCTTGATCTTCCTGAGTTTATCTTTGAGTGCCAATTTCCTATGGTCACTACTACTTTGAAATAGATATGTCAAAGCCTTCCACATTGCATATGGTGTGGCTTTCCCATGGAGGTTTGAGATAATGTGGTCTCGTACTCCCTCCAACAGGATCCACCCCGCCTTTGCCACTTTCTTTTGTCATGCATCAAGATTTGCAACATATGTAACAGTGGATTTAGGAACATCATTATCAATTAATTCCTTCAAGCCACTGTCTTCGTGTACTGCCTCCATCTTGTCCTTCCAAGAAATATAGCTTGAGCTGCCCTCAAGTGCATACTCCAACCTCAAGCCATTGAAAGCCATTTAGATCATGAATCAACTATAGCACCAAGAAAGTATTTTTGCAAATTCGAATTCTATCCAGTCACAAACTCAAATCCTGCTTCACTTCTGCAATTTCCTGTGCTCTGATACCATGCATAAATTATACAAAAAGCATGTATATCATGGATTCAATCCGATCTAAAAATTTACTAAAGTTAAATACTGAATCGCTTCTACAAATCTTTTGTGGAATTAAAAACACAATCGCCAATCACATGAAGCAAAGAAGAATCAATCAAGCCACAACACATATAATTTCTCGGGGAAAGCCTGTTGCTTAAAACTCCTCTATCATATATTGTATATTCCACAAGGGATCATGAAACAATTACATAAAACTCTTCTCACAAGAGCTCTCCTATATTCAGCTAATTATCTCACATTGATCCAAACAAAATCGGGCCAATACTCAGCCAATTATTAGCCTATCTTCAGCCTGCCTTGCTTACGCAATTCATGGGAAATGCAATCCCTATTCACAAGGAATTCGAGCCTTCCTACACTGCTCTAGTAGCATGGGCACTCCAATGTGTGTTTGGTTGCATGTGTGCAACCCAATAACCCTACAACTGATAGTCAACTTCCCTTTCACCTAGAACTCAACTGGGTCTCCATTGGATCTGACATGCATGCAACTAATAATAGTAAATCTTCAGTTGCATGTGAGATCATTGATTGTGAATTAATTAATATTTAATTCAATTGATCTCCCACTAGTGTATCATCAGTTACAACTAGCACAACTGAGTTTAACTCACTTAACTGAGTTAAACTGATTATAAACTGCATTTACTTATGCACCACTTCACTTCGAACTCTATTACAACTAGAATTACTCGGCATGCCTCACCAACTACCTCTAACTCAAAATCGACTAGCTAAATGAGTTTGTCACTCTCATTTAACTATTACAAGTTATCATTGAGAATATATTACAGTTTATTGCCCATCTTAATTAAGGGATAACTAAAATAGACATGCACCAAAAATAGCACTGTGGGCCCCACCCTAGTGTAGGTGCTTAATTCACTGGGCGTGAGTGCTGAAGTTTTCTTGTTGAATCTCAACACTAGGGAATCCCAAGGCTAAACCACCTCACTCTCATCAATATAAAAAAGGCTTTACCGTAATCCACACTGGATCACTAGGCCAAAAAAATCATGGATGGCACCGGATTTATCCACCTACACCATGAGGAATTTTCATGTCTCCTAGTCTCTCAGGATTTACTGAAATCCACAATCTTATCTAGGGATTACTAGACCCTAAACCGAGACATGTTCTCTAGGATTTATAGTACATCCTAGCCCGATATTCCTAGGAATGATGGAGAGCACCCACCTCTCAGTCTTTACCGCAATCCACACCGGATCATTAGGCCCTAAACCGAGGCAACACAATATCCCAATTTACCACAACCCATAATATAGTATAGGGGTTACTAAGACATGTGTTATATCATTTCAAAGATCCACCTCCCTCAGCTTTGAATCCATCTGACAATCCATCTCAATCAAAACATGAGTATCCCATCACACAATGGCTCTACAGAAATGAAAATTATAGGCTGAAAACACTATCACACCTAGGAAAATCCATGCCATGACAGAAAAGAACCACATGAAATATCATGCATGAAAAATCTAGCAAGGAAATCACACATGAAAATCAATAACTGCAAAGAATTCTGCGATATCTACTTGATCCTAACCTTCCTTACTTGCTCTCTCCTTCCTCTTGACTTCTTTGCCTTTATTCATCCAATGCCAAAGTTCTCCAAGAAAACTCTGAGTTTCCAAGAGTGAGAGAGAAAGAATAATGAGCGAGCTCCAAAACTAAACTAACAAAAAGGCACCAACTAGTCCTCAGAAGCCTTTTTATTGATGATGCCTCTATTTTCTTCATTTTCCATTATTTTCCTTCATTTTTCTCCTCACATGCAACCTGTGACCTGTCACCTCCCTTTTCTCCTAATTTCCATTATTTTCATAAACAAATGTGCCATAAATGCCATTTTTCTTTTCCAAAGCCTTTTCCATTGCCTTTTCCAATTTCCTTAGCCATATTAACCAAAATAAACACCCATTAGGATGTTTTTCCCAAGATTCATCTTGGAATAAGTGTCCCATCAACCATCATTATTATTTTTAACTTTTATTACATGGAATTTTCACTAGGGTTGATGCAAAACAATCCCCCTTGGGGGACACCATCCCCAGTGTTCAATCACAAATATACCTCAACAAAACCACTGAAAATCAAACATACTTCCCATGGAGTTTTATAACATAGCCCAATGCAATATTTACAATGATCGCCCTACTGAAAATAAAACCATCATGACAAAATAACAACATGACAACTACAATGACATGACACCCATACTTCTTATTGAAGCTTTATAACATAACTCATGGCGATATTTAGTTGGCTATTTCTTTTGGTATTTTCTCCACTATTTATCCCTGGTCTGGTTCTTCTTTCAATCATTCATTCAAAATTAGTCTTGAAGATAGATCCCCGTTGGGATTCGAAACATCGACATGATTATTATAACATTATGGACAATCCGAGAAATTCTCTTACAAATGATAACCATAGAATCTTGAAAACTAACATATGCCAAAAAATATGCCAAACATATACCTACATCAAACCAAAAATTATTTCCCTCAACCAGAAAACAAGGAAGGATACATAGTTGACATCCGATCCTCCATCTCCCATATAGCTTCATTAGTTCCAAATTTCTTCTATTTCACTTTAACTTGATCTATTTCTTGGTTCGGGAGCATGGACACATTTTTCTACAATGTACACAGATCCTGATTAGAATTTTCCATCTGGTTCCGCCTGCAATACAGACCAGTCAATCACATGATCAACATCCTTAACATACTTATTAAGTAATGATATATAAAAAACATCATGGAATTTAACTTTGGAAGGAAATGCAAGTCGATAGGCTATTGGTTGGATCCTCTCAATAATCCTGAAGGGTTCACAAAACCGGGGTGCCAACTTGGCACACGATCCAAATTGCAAGGAGCTCTTCTTGGGCTTGATGCACAAGTAAACCTATTCCCAAACCTGAAAATCCTTAAAAAACATGTTTTGGTTTGCATAAATATTCTTCCTATCTCACGCTACTCTCAAATTTTTCTTTATAAACTTCATTTCCTATTGCATCTCTGCCAACATATATGGTCCAATCAATACCCTGTTAACCGGATCACTCTAACTAGTCGGATTATTGCAACTTCGGCCATACATTTCCTCAAATGGACTCATCCTCAATGAGTCTTGGTATATTTTTTTGTAGGCAAACTCTACTAGTGGAAGGTGTTGGCTCACTAAGATGTCTATTTAAAACAATCCTAATACCTACATTAATCATCAACCCAGGGTAAGTATTTTTATTTCAAGAGTGTTAAACACAGTATATGTAAGTGAAACTAGAGGTCATTAAATAGAAATCGTTGCAGAAGAAAAATCTAATTCTCGAATTTCAATCAAGGTAATAAAAGCGATCATTAAATAAATTCAACCAATTAACTCAATTTTAACTCTACTATGTTCTATGAAAGCAGATGGAAATACAAACTTAAATGAATTCACACTGAATCAGAATTATAGACTAATATATACATCAATCCATTAACATCTACAACAATCTATTAATCAGGCATGGAATAATGCAATAACTGAACGACAAGTAACACAGTCACGTTCTGCAATTGAAATTCTCAATGGCTGATCAAATAACAAACTCACTCTGAATAAACAACAATCTAGTTATTCAAATAACTTGCGAGAAATAACATTCATGAAACAAATAAAAAAAATTAAGATTTTAATTCAATAAGATGCAAACCACTCGATGCTAATGAAATTTGAATCGATTATGAATTCTAGATAACACAGAAATAAATAATTATAAAACAGGGAAATGAGAGTATAAAACAAGACGACAGTAGAACTCCCAGCGACTGGGCCCAGGAGCTCCAAAAGTCTCTGCCAAATGAGTTTCAGAATACGATTATGGAAAAGCCAGTACCTCTCTTATTAAATTTAACAGTGATAGTACAACATCACAGAGTGCAAAAGCTTATGTTCAGACGGAATACAAACAAAATACAATTATGGCAAAATGGATAATCAACGCCCGTTCTACTTCGTCTATTGATATTTTATATCTTTTCAAAGAAATAGAACAGATAAAGGTGAATCCTCAGGATCAGGAGATTATGAGTATTTCACATCTGTCTAACACTCTGTGCCATCGAATGAGTGAGGCCCTCCTTGATTGTCTTTGGCCGGTACAAAGAGAAATGAGATCGTTTTCCTTTTTCTGGTTGGTGTTGTTCAATCGTTTGGACAATGGTTAATCTGTTTGGATTTCCTGCACCTAAAAACAATGAGAGTTAGCCTTTTTCCTTCATAATTACATAATTGGTTGGTAATTAGTTTTACCCTTTATTTATAATTAATTCTTCCATATTTACTCCCAAAATGAAGGAAAACATAATTAATAACAAATCAAGTAAATCATGAGGGTAAAACGTACCTTTTTCATAACCCAACATACTCCCCAACTTACCTTTTTGCATGTCCTCATGCACTGAGATGATTGACATGTAATAAAGTCAAAGAATCAGTAGGGAAGAATTCCTCTTTATACAGTCTAAAACCATGTTTCTATTTAAATCTTGCAAAAACATGACTTTCATGACCCTCTGGAAGCTCATAATTATGGTGGTAGCCTTCAGGAGGGTACCATATGATAGGACACCTGTAGCGGCACCCTATCCATGTAGGGCCCATGCTTAAAATCATGGTGCTATATGTGAAAAAATGAACAACAACTCTCTTAAAGTTTCTATAATTAAAAGGCTCATGATTCTTAACACTGTTGTGGATGCCTGCCATCTTTTCTTAGCTGCTAATAAGACATATTCTCTGATCTCCTGGAATTATTCTCTCCGAGCGTGTATAATATCCTTGTGGAGTGGGCCCAACTTGGCTATAACCCCTTTCTGGGTTATAAATATTTTATGTTGAGTGAAGTGGTTCAAAGTTTTAGTGGGTTCTCCGCTGACCCAGAGATCTAGACCATGTTCTCTTTTTTGAAAAACGTTATAAGATTTAGCCCACTTGATTTGATTATCAACAAAAGAGATGAATGCTTGAAACTGAATGTCTCCTATGAAGGGACTTGGGTTACTGTCTCTTCATCTTCCAAAAAGAATTTTTGCAGATATAGTTCACACAAAATGTTGGGTGTGCGTTATATTTTTTCCACGATTATTCACACATGCGGGGGGGGGATAGTCCCCCCTGTACATTGTGTTGTGTGCGGTAGGGCGGCAACATCCCCCCTTGTTCGAGGTCTGGGGTAGCACCCCGAGAAAATTGTTTTGGACCCTATTTGTCATTGGGTAGACCCACCCATGGTTTTTTGCATGAGTTTGCACATGGTTTTGGGGCATGATGGTTTTCGGCCCCTGGTATTTTGTAGATCCGGTCAAGGGAACTATGATTATGTTCTAATCTAGGGTTAATGGATTGGGGTTTATGAATGCTTCAGAATGTATATATATGTGTTGTAACACTAAAAGGAATATAATGAAAAATCAAGCTGGTAGTCCCAATTTGGGACCTAGGGGAAAATATCCGTGTATATCTGTTTTATGTTTTATGCTCTCGCTATTGTTTATTTTCTGTTTTTAATATTCATTTGCAGATAATTTTTGTACAGGGATAAAACCTACATTTGGTATCAGAGTTGCTTCGGCTTCAAGGTGATGCCTTTCCTGCTGAGGGGTTTTTAGCTCAGGCCTGTGGTAGACCCTGTTGAGTGGGAAATCTGTGGGATCGATTCTTGTGGTGAAAGAAGATGATGAGCAATGGAAAGATAGAGATCGAGAAATTTAATGGTCAGAGTTTTGAGTTGTGGAAGCTCAATATGGAGGATCTGCTGGTGGATAAAGATAAATAGATCGCAGTAGATCCGTGTACTTAACCCAACGGAAATTTTAGATGAAGACTGGAAGAAGTCGGATTAGAAGGCAAAGAGCACAATACAATTATGTGTCTCAAATTCAGTATTGTTGAATGTATATGGGGAAGCTACAATGAAGGCTTTGTGGGAAAATCTAGGGAATTTGTACCAATATAATTCTTTGGTGAATAAATTGTTACTGCGAAAAAAGATGTATAACCTGAGGATGAATGATAGAGACTCAGTGACAGAGCATCTGAACACCTTCAATACTATGGTAAGTCAACTGTTATTTTTTTATTTTAAAATCTCAGTTGTTTTCTCTACCAGATTTGTGCGACAGTATGGTTATTGCAATAAGTAGCAATACAACTACCTTGAATTTTGATGACATTGTATCGTCATTGCTGTTAGAGGAAATGAGACAGAGAAATATGGAGGGTCAGAATGTAGATGCATTATCTGTATGAGGAAGGTCCTAGAACAGAAACAATAATAAGGTTTCGAGTGGGAGATCTAAATCTAGAGGGAGATCTAAATCTCCAAGAAAGTTTGTAAAGGTGTGCTGGAAATGCATAAAGGAAGGGCACTACAAAAAGGACTACAAATATAAAGCTCTTGAGAAAAAAGAAGGGATTTGATGATGCTCCTTTTGCAGAGGAAGAAAACCACCTCGGATGAAGGTGGGGATGTGTATTTGGCTTCTTCTTCAAATACACATGTAGATCATGAGGCATGGTTGATTGATTTAGGTGCATCATTTCACTTCACTCCCCATAGGGAGTGGTTCTGTGAATATGAGAAGTATGATGGTGGTGATGTCTTCTTAGGGGATGATAGGAAGGCCAAAATCATCGGACGTGGAAAATTCAAGCTGAAGTTGCAAGGTGGAAGGATTAGAAGACTTCTTGGTGTTCTGCATATCCTTGAATTGGCCAGAAATTCGATTTCTGTAAGTAAGATGGATGATGCAGATGTAAAAGTAGTGTTTGAGAAAGATACCTGCAAGATGGTTCGGGGAGCACTGGTATTAATGCGGGGAGTTCAACTTGGAACTCTGTACAAGCTTCAAGGTAGCACTGTTATTAATGGGTGCAATAATTTTGTGGTTCCTAAAAGTGGAGCAGAAAGCCTAGTAGTCTCTAGAGAAAAGATCATGCTATGACATCAAAGGCTTGGATATATTGGAGAGAAGGGTCATCGGATACTGCATAGAAATGGTATGTAGAAGGTATGTCTAATTTCTCTCTGGATTTTGATTTCTATGAAAATTGTGTATATGGGAAGTAGAATTGGGTGATTTTTCCTTCTGGTGCTAAGAGGTTGAACAAGATATTAGAGCTTGTGCACATTGATGTGTTTGGACCTGTGTCGGTTCCATCACTGGGAAAGTCTGTGTACTATGTTTCATTCATACTGACTTCTCAAGCAATACATGGATATATTTATTGAGGAAGAAATCTGAAGTCTTTGACAGATTTAAATAATTTAAGGCTCTGGTGGAAAACTAGACAGAGAAGAAGACAAAGGTGCTGAGGACAGTTAATGGTGGGGAGTTTTTCAAGAAGGAATTTGAAGAATTCTGTAAGAAGTGTGGTATAGCATGACAAAAGACTAATCCATAAACACCTAAGAAAAACAGAGTTGCAAAAAGAATGAAAAGAACATTGATGGAAAAGGCAAGAAGCATGCTTAGTGGTATCGGGTTAGGATAGGAATTCTAGGAAGAAGTAGTGCAGACTACATGTTACCTGGTTAACAGATCACCTTCATCAGTGTTGGAGGATAAGACTCCACATGAGGTATGGACTAGTAAGAAACCCGCTCTTTCACATCTGAGGGTATTTGGATGTGATTCATATGTACATGTTCCAAAGGAGAAAAGAACCAAGTTGGATAATAAATCTGAAAGGCGCATCTTTATTGGGTATAGGGATGGTTTAAAAGGTTACAAGCTTTGGAACCCAAAAACAAGGAAGGTTGTGTACAGTCAAGTTGTGGTGTTTAGAGAGGTGAAATATTTTGTCCTACCAAAGGAACCTGAGAAGATAGAGTTTGAGCTAAAGGAGAATGAATCAGACTCTACAACAAAATAATATTCAGAAGAGGAAGAGCCACAAACTCCAACTGTGATAATATCAGTTGGGGAAAGAAGGCAACCAGAAAGGTATAGTCCATTGATTTCTGTTCAAATTTTTCTTTAACTATAATTGATGATGATCCCAGAACTGTCAGGGAGGTAGTGGATTCAGAAGATGGAAAACTCTGGAAGGAAGCCATGGTTGATTAAATGTCATCCTTGCACAAAAATGAGGCATGGGATCTGGTGGAGTTTCCGGTTGGAAGGAAGCCCATTGGGAGAAAATGGGTGTTTAATAAGAAGATGAATGTAGAAGGAAAGGTGGAGAAATACAAAGCTCGATTGGTAGCAAAAGGTTATTCCTGGGTGTCAGGAATTGATTTTGGTAATATTTTTTCTCCTGTTGCCAAGGTTACTTCTATTAGATTACTTTTATCTGTTGTTGCTGCATTTGACATTGAGGTAGAATAGATGGATGTGAAGACAACAATTCTTCACAGGGATCTGGAAGAGGAGATCTACATGAAGCAAACTGAAGGCTTTATGGTGAAAGGTAAGAAAGAACTGGTATGCAGGTTAAAAAAGTCCTTGTACGGGTAAAATAGTCACCAATGATGTGGTATCAGAAATTTGATACCTATATATGGGGACTTGGCTTCACCAAAAGAAAGGAGGATCATTGTGTATATTTTAAATTAATTAGTGACAGTGTTATTTATTTGGTTTTGTATGTGGATGATATGTTTTTGATTGGAAATGACAAAGAAATTATCTGGGATTTGAAGACCCAATTGTTCTCCAAATTCGACATGAAGGATCTTGGTGTTGCAAAATATATTTTTGGCATGGAAATTAAGAGAGATGGAGCAAAGAGGAAGCTCTGGTTAAACCACAGGAAGTATGTCGAGACAATATCACAGAGGTTCAATATGCAGGATAGTAATGTAGATCCGGTCAAGGGAACTACAGTTATGTTCTAATCCAAGGTTAATGGGTTGGGGTTTATGTATGCTTCAGCATGCATATATATGTGTTGTAACACTAAAAGGAATATAATGAAAAATCAAGCTGGTCATCTTGATTTGGGATCCAGGGGAAAATCTTTGTGTTTATCTGTTTTATGTTTTATGCTCTCGCTATTGTTTATTTTTTGTTTTAAATATTCATACGTAGATAATTACTGTACAGGGTTAAAAACTACATTTGGTATCGGAGAAATTTCTGCTTCAAGGGGATGCCTTTGCTGCTGAGGGGTTTTTTTCTCGGGCCTAAGGTAGACATTGTTTAGTGGGAGATTTGAGGGATCGATTCATGTGGTGAAAGAAGATGGTGAGCGGTGGGAATATAGAGATTGAGAAATTTAATTGTCAGAGTTTTGAGTTGTGAAATCTCAAGATGGAGGATCTGCTGGTGGATAAAGATCAGTGGATCATGGTAGATCCATTCTCCCACTTGTTGTTTTCTTTCCGCAGGGGACCACAGGAGAGTTGAGTAATTAGCCCAGCTTTGCAACACCCATTGTTTCTCTACACCAAGAGAACTTTTGAGTTCTCACAGACTTTGTCAATGCATGTGCAACATTCTTCAAAGTGTCCACCTTTACCAGCAACACCCTTTTAGCTTCAACCATATATCTCACAAAGTGATATTGAACATAAATGTGCTTTGTCTTTGAATGATAAGTAGGGTTCTTAGCCAAGAAAATTGTACTTTGGCTATCACAGTCTATCCTTATAGCTTGTTGCACCAACCCCATGCTTGAACACAATCTCTGCAACCAAACTGCTTCCTTGCTTGCATGAGTGGCTACCATGTATTCTACCTCTGTAGTTGAAAGAGCCACTATAGACTGTCTTTTACTCATCCAACTGACTGCACCTCCAAATAGGCTAAACACATACCCACTTGTAGATCTTCTTTGGTCCAAATCTCTAGCCCATTCTGCATCAAGAAAACCACGAATGTCCAACACTCTTTCCAATCCTACTCTTCCCTGGTAGCATAAGCCATAATCAATAGTGCCACGAAAATATCTGAAAACCTGCTTCACTGCTATCCAATGCTCCTTCCTTGGGTTTGACATAAACCTGCTCAATACTCCCACTGCATGTGCAATGTCTGGTCTAGTACAGACCATTGCATACATCAGGCTACCCACTGCACTTGCATATGGAACACGGGACATATCCTCCTCTTATTCTTGTGTCTTGGGACACTGTTTAGCAGACAACTTTGCACCTATAGGAATAGGAACACTCATTGGTTTACTATCCTGCATATTGAACCTCTGCAATATAGTCTCGACATACTTCCTCTGGTTTAACCAGAGCATCCTCTTTGCCCGATCTCTCTTAATTTCCATGCCCAAAATATAGTTTGCAGCACCAAGATCCTTCATGTCAAATTTGGAGAACAGTTGGGTCTTCAAATCTTGGATAATTTCTTTATCATTTCCAATCAACAACATATCATCCACATACAAGACCAAATAAATAACACGGTCACCAATTAATTTAAAATAAACACAGTGATCCTCCATGCTTCTAGTGAAGCCAAGTCCCCGTATATAGGTATCAAATTTCTGATACCACATCCTTGGTGACTGTTTTAACCCATACAGAGAATTCTTTAACCTGCATACCAGCTCTTTCTTCCCCTTCACCAAAAAGCCTTCAAGTTGTTTCATGTAGATCTCCTCTTCCAGATCCCTGTGAAGAAATGTTGTCTTCACATCCATCTGTTCTACCTCAAAATCAAATGCAGTAGCAACAGATAAAAGTAATCTAATAGAAGAAAATTTGGCAACAGGAGAAAAAATATCACCAAAATCAATTCCCAGCACCTGGTAATAACCTTTTGCTACCAATCGAGCTTTGTATTTCTCCACCTTGCCTTCTACATTCATCTTCTTCTTAAATACCCATTTGCTCGCGATGGGCTTCCTTCCAGCCGACAACTCCACCAGATCTCAAGCCTCATTTTTATGCAAGGATGCCATTTCATCAACCATGGCCTCCTTCCAGAGTTTTCCATCTTCTGAATCTACTGCCTCCCTGACAGTTCTGGGATCATCATCAGTTATAGTTAAAGCAAAATTTGAACAGAAAGAAGATGGACTATACCTTTTTGTTTTTCTTCTTTCCCGAACTGATCTTCTCGCAGCTGGAGTTTGTGGCACTACCTCTTCTGAGTCTTATTCTGTTGTAGAGTCTGATTCATCCTCCTTTAGCTCAAACTCTATCTGTTCCTTTGGTAGGAATTCATTTTTAACAATATATTTCACCTCTCTAAACACCACATCTCGGCTGTACAAAACCTTCCTTGTTTCCGGGTTCGAAAGCTTGTAACCCTTTAAACCATCCTTATACCCAATAAAGATGCATCGTTTAGATTTATTATCCGACTTGCACCTTTTCTCCTTTGGAACACGTACATATGCATCACATCCAAATACCCTCAGATGTGAAAGAAAGGGTTTCTTACCAGTCCATACCTCATGTGGAGTCTTATCCTCCAACGTTGATGAAGGTGATCTGTTAACTAAGTAACATGCAGTCTCCATTGCCTCTGCCCAGAATTCTTGTCCTAACCCGATACCACTGAGCATGCTTCTTGCCTTTTCCATTAGCATTCTGTTCATTCTTTCTACAACTCCATTTTGCTGAGGTGTGTATGGAGTAGTCTTCTGTCGTGCTATACCACACTTCTTACAGAACTCTTCATATTCCTTCTTGCAGAACTTCCCACCATTATTTGTCCTCAGCACCTTTATCTTCTTCTCTGTCTGGTTTTCCACCAGAGCCTTAAATTCTTTAAATCTGTCAAAGAATTCAGATTTCTTCCTCAAGAAATATATTCATGTATCCCTTGAGAAGTCATCTATGAATGAAACATAGTACACAGACTTACCCAGTGATGGAACCAACACAGGTCCAAACACATCACTATGCAAAAGCTCTAATATCTTGTTTCCCCTCTTAGCACCAGAAGGAAAACTCACTCGATTCTGCTTCCAATACACACAATGTTCACAGAAATCGAAATCCAGAGAGCTATTGGACATACCTTCTACCATACCATTTCCAATATGTCCAAGCCTTTGATGCCATAGCATGGTCTTTTCTCTAGAGACTATTAGGCTTTCCACTCCACTTTCGGGAACCACAGAACTATTGTACCCATCAATAAAAATGCTTCCCTGAAGCTTGTACATAGTTCCAATGCGAACTCCCCGCATTAATACAAGTGCTCCCTGAACCATCTTACAGGTATATTTCTCGAAGACTATTTTTACACCTGCATCATCCATCTTGCTTATAGAAATCAGATTTTTGGCCAATGCAAGAATGTGTAGAACACCAGGAAGTGTTCTAATCCTTCCACCTTACAGCTTCAACTTGAAATTTCCACGTCCGATGATTCTGGCCTTCCTATCATCACCTAAGAAGACATCACTGCCATCATATTTCTCATACTCGCAGAACCACTCCCTATGGGGAGTGAAGTGAAAGGATGCACCTGAGTCAATCAACCATGACTCATGATCTACATATGTATTTGAAGAAGAAGCCAAATACACATCTCCACCTTCATCCGAGGTGGTTTTTGCTTCTGCAGAAGGAGCACCATTAGATCCCTTTCCTTTCTCAGGAGCTTTAGATTTGCAATCCTTTTTGTAGTGCCCTTCCTTTCCGCATTGCCAGCACAACTTTACAAACTTTCCAGGAGATTTAGATCTCCCTCTAGATTTATATCTCCCACTCGAAACATTATTCTTGTTTCTGTTTTGGGACCTTCCTCATATAGATAAGGCATCTCCATTATGACCCTCCATATTTCTCCGTCTCATTTCCTCCGACAACAAGGCTGAGACAATGTCATCAAAATTCAAGGTAGTTGTATTTCTACCTATTGCAATAACCAAACTATCCCATGAATCTAGTAGAGAACACAACAAATTGATGCACTTATCTTCATCTAAGATTTTAATATCAACAAATGAAAACTGACTTACCACAGTATTGAAGGCGTTTAGATGCTCTGTCACTGAGTCTCCATCCTTCATCCTCAGGTTATACATATTTTTCCGTAGGAACAATTTATTCACTAGAGACTTAGATTGGTACAAAGTCCCTAGCTTGTCCCACAAGGTCTTTGCTGTAGCTTCCCCAGATACATTTAACAATATTGAATCTGAAACACAAAACTGTATTGTGCTCTTTTCCTTCTGATCCAGATTGTTCCAATATTCATCTGACATTGCCATTGGTTTAGTACCTAGATCTACTGTGATCCACTGATCTTTATCCACCAGCAGATCCTCCATCTTGAGATTCCACAACTCAAAACTCTGACCATTAAATTTCTTGATCTCTATCTTCCCGCCGCTCTCCATCTTCTTTCACCGCAAGAATTGATCCCGCAGATCTCCCACTGAACAGGGTCTACCTCAGGCCCGAGAAAAAACCCCTCAGCAGCAAAGGCGTCCCCTTGAAGCCAAAACTACTTTGATACAAATGTAGGTTTTAACCTTGTACATAAATTATCTACGTACAAATATTTAAAAATGAAAATAAACAATAGTGAGAGCATAAAACATAAAATAGATAAACACATAGATTTTCCCCTGGATCCCAAATCAGGATGACCAGCTTTATTTTTCATTATATTCCTTTTAGTGTTACAACACATATATATACATGTCGAAGCATACATAAACCCCAATCCATTAACCCTGGATTAGAACATAACCGTAGTTCCCTTGACCGGATCTACAAAGTACCAGGGGCCGAAAACCATCATGCCCAAAAACCATGTGCAAACCCATGCACAAAACCATGGGAGGGTCTGCCCACTGGAAAATAAGGACCAAAAATTTTTCTGGGCCGCTGCCCCGTACCCCAACAGGGGAGGATACCGCCCCCCCTGTGACCCCCCCATACATTGTGCCCATTGCAATGTACAGGGGGGGCTATCATCCCCCCTGTTACCCTTCCCCCCCCCCCCCCTCACCGCACGTGACTAGTCATGGAAAGAATATAACACAAACCCAACAAGTAAACCAATGAAGGTTCCTATTCCTGTAGGTGTAAAGATATCTGTTGAACAGTGTCCCAAGGCACAAGAAGAAGAGGAGGATATGTCCCATGTTGCATATGCAAGTGTAGTTGGTAGTCTGATGTATGCAATGGTCTGTACTACACCAGACATTACACATGCAGTGGGAGTATTGAGTAGGTTTATGTCAAAACCATGGAAGGAACATTCGATAACGGTGAAGTAGGTTTTCAAATATTTGTGTGGCACTAGTTATTATGGTTTTTGCTACTAGGGAAGACCAAGATTGGATAGAGTTTTGAACATTCATGGTTTATTTGATGGAGACTGGGCTAGAGATCTTGACCAAAGAAGATCTAAAAGTGGGTATGTGTTTAGCCTATTTTGGAGTTGCAGTCAGTTGGATGAGTAAAAGATAGTCTGTAGTGGCTCTTTCAACTACAGAGGTAGAATACATGGCATACACTCATGCAAGCAAGGAATTAGTTTGGTTGCAAATATTGTGTTCAAGTATGGGGTTGGTGCAGCGAGATATAAGGATAGATTGTGATGGCCAAAGTGCAATTTTCTTGGCTAAGAACCCTGCATATCATTCAAAGAAAAATCACATTGATGTTCAATATCACTTTGTGAGAGATATGGTTGAGTATAAAAGGGTGGACACTTTGAAGAATGTTGCAGATGCATTGACGAAGTCTGTGAGCACTCAGAATTTTTCTTGGTGTAGAGAAACAATGGGTGTTGTAGAGCTGGACTAATGAATAAACTCTCTTGTGGCCCCCTACAGAAAGAAAACAACAAGTGGGAGATTGTTGCGTATGTGTTATATTCGTTCCATGATTAGTCACACGCGGGGGGGGGTGATAGCCCCCCATGTATGTTCCGTTAGGTGCAGCGGGGGTGTCAGAGGGGAGGCGATAGCCCCCCCCTGTTTGGGGTTCGGGGCAGTGCCCCAGGAAAATTTTTTTGGACCCTATTTTTCAGTGGGTGAACTCGCCCATGGTTTTGTGCATGAGTTTACACATGGCTTTGGGCATGATGGTTTTCGGCCCCTGGTATTTTGTAGATCTGGTGAAGGGAACTATGGTTATGTTCTAATCCAGGGTTAATAGATTTGGGTTTATGAATGCTTCGGCATATATATATGTGTGTGTGTGTGTGTGTGTGTGTGTGTTGTAACACTAAAAGGAATATAATGAAAAATAAAGCTCATAGTCCCAATTTGGGATCCAGGGGAAAGTCTCTATGTATATATGTTTTATGTTTTATGCTCTCGCTATTTTTTATTTTCTAGTTTTAATATTCGTTTGCAAATAATTTCTGTACAAGGTTAAAACCTACACATAAGGTGCTGGAATTTCTCATTCTTGTCCCCACAACACTGAATAAATTCTGTAGCAGTCTTAAACTCGATGGGTTTCCTTGCTCTAATGGCCTTTACTTTCAATAACAAATATATTTCTAATAATAACAGAGAATAATTAGTAGCAGGTGATGTACAAGACATGACATCTGAGTAAATTGAGCAAATATTGTTAGTTTACTTTGTGGCTTCTTCAAGCTGTGCTTGTGCCTTCTTTACCTTTTCCTGTTCACTTCTGAAGCTGGAAAAATTCTCATCTTCAGTTGCTGTTATTTTCTTGAGTTTTTCCAGCAGTTCCTGAGGTAACTGTAGTGGTACCACTTCCTTCTTCAAGTTAGCCAATTCTTGTTGGGTTTGTGTCAAGGTGTCTTAAAGTCTTGAAATAACGAACTCTTTTATGAGAGGAGTATAAAAGGGTGTTTCATTAGTCTGAGTTTCCTTTGTCTGCGTCTCCACTTCTGTTTGGGTTCCCACTGTCTATGTTTCTACTTCTGTTTGGGTTTCAGCAGTGCGTGTCTCTACTTCTGTCTAAGTTTCAGCAATATCTGTTTCTTTCTTAGGCTTCCAAGCCTTGTCTGCCTCTTTTAACCATTCTCTTAATTTCTTAACTATTATTTTCAACTTTTTGTACTTCTTTCGCAATTTCCTCAATTTAGCCCTTGTTGGCTTAATTTTCCTCGTAGGTTTTTGAGGAGAAGAGGGTAAGGTATTTTCTTTAGGTATAGAGGGAGTTGTACCAATTTTTAAGCCATTATTGGTAAAACAATATTTTCTTGAGGCACTGAAGGAGTTGTGCCTATATCAGTGTTTTGATCCAATGGGACGACATTTTGTTCAGGGACCATGGGAATTGTTCCTATATCAGTACTCTGGTCCAATAAGATAGTGTTTTCTTCAGGAACCATGGGAATTGAGCCTATGTCAATACTTTGTTCTAATGGGATAGTGTCACCTGACTGGTTGTCAGACTCAAGGGTTCTTTCTGCAGAGTTTCCTTCGTCCTCATATTCACCACCACAGGGTGCTAAAGCCCCTGAATTTTGCATTTCCTCCTCAGATGATAGAATCTCAGTATTACCAGAATTTTCATCATAAACAACCTGGTCTAGAGGATCGCTCGATCCCTCATAGTTCCTAGAGGGGTTTCTTTCTTCATTAAATTCACTCATACTCTCTAGCACTTTAGCCATTTCCTCCTCATACTCCAGTAGAATTCCCTCTTCTGTGTTTGGAGGAGGTGAATGAGATGGTCCTGCCTCATTGGCCAAGGCTAAAGTGTTTTGTCGTGAGCTTAATTTCTTAGAGCGTCTTCGTTTCACCGACCTAGAGGTCGAGGGATGGCTCCTTTTTCCTTTGGCTTTCCTTGGAATTAATATTTCCCTTCTTGACTAGTCAATTTATCTATTGTCTGGGTTTTCTTCTAATGGGGTTAGGACAGGGTTTAAAAGGTTGTCTCAAGTTAACTGATGCTTATTTAATCCATGGGAGACAATCAATTTTATCAGACCATTGTGGTTGATGATTGTGTGCAGATTTGTAGCTCTCCTAACCCGACTAGATATGTCATGCAACAAAGAATTCAAGAAAAATGGAAAATTAACTGAAATTTTCTGCTTGAGTATTGCTAGAATTTTGAGTTGTCGGGGTTTTACCACGTCTTGGCAACTGTCACATGTAATATACTTCTGCATGATGATTTCCAGTTCCTGTCATGGTTCCTTCAAAGTCGCAGGGTGAATCCCCTTCCCTTTGCGTACCAAATTATCGTTTGGATCTTGGAATACTACAACTGCTTCATGTAGCAGAGCATGAGTGTCAGTTCACTTTGTTCCTTTTTCCAAAAGTCCAGACATATCAGCTATTACAGTTTCTGATACGGTTATATCTTTGCCTTGCATAGTTGTCTGTCCATTCTGCAATTTCTATAGAAATTATAATGCTACCTCAGTGTGGTAACCCTGCATTTTTTCCAAATATGAGAGCCAACCAACATTCTTTAGTATAGCATAGGCCTATTCTAAAATATTGAGTATTTTTGGCTCGTTGTGGATAGATCTTCCACCCATGACTGTTGTGTCTCAAAGGCTAAATTCTACTTCTGCATGCACTACTCATGATTGCATAAGTTTATAACAACACAAATGCTGCATGCAAATACTTTGAAACTGTTATAAAGGTGTAAATGTAATTATATTCGTTTATCAAATCGGTAGGTTCTGAAAAATTTTGATTATTAGTTCGCATGCTTGCTCATCATGTATACTTATGTACACATTCCCCCCCTCCAATAAGAGAAGGGTGTCCACGCCCTTAGAGCATAGAAAAAGAGAAAGACATTGAGGATCATTTAATGCATTTAGAATAATAATCAAGCGACGTACAAAACAGAAGAAATCGATCAAATCAGCTCAAATCATGAGGATGGTGGGGAAATGATTAAAAATGAAAAACGAAGAACTAATTATTATGAAAAGGATTTTTTCTTTGATGAGAAATTTTGACAGAATCAAGGATGGAAACAACTGCTGGAATTAAGTGATCAAAGATAATTAAGTTAATTCATATAATTTTTTACCATGCATACTGGTTTTTTATAAGTATAACACTATTTTCATGATAAATTCTCCTTTGAGATTGGGCTAGTAAGAATGAGTGAATATAAAATGATTGGTTGTTCAACATGAAACTCCAATGCCACAAGTAGAGCCACTACCACTAGCAGGCGTCCATAGCCTCAAGAGTGTTGCTTTTTAACCCGAAAATGAGCCAAAATCCTCTATTTAGTGCTTAGATAATTCATTTTCTTTTATAGGAAGACCACCGTGCTGGCTTGGTAACCAGATAGCCACAATGCCATTCACTAGGATTTAACAAAGTAATCAGGTCAGCTCGTGATGAGACCTCCCGTCTTTTAGGAAATTTTTTTTGTTTCTTTAGCTAGAAGGTCATTTCCCTGGTGTGGGGGCCATTGTGGGAATGTTACTTGTTATCTCCTTATGATCATGGTAGGCTGGTTGATGATGAGACCTCCTATCCTCCCTAAAATATTTTCATTTTATTTTCATATTTTTATATTTTTGAATCATAAATAGAGGGAGACTCATTAACTCCTTAAAAGTTAGGGATGGTGTGAGGAGTGAAAATAAATGCCAATAAAAGTTATACAATTATTCTTAAGTGACCCTACCCTAGAAGATCAACCATTGATAGTAGAAAAAGATAAGCCAACATGCTATTAAGATAATGATTTTTTTCATAATCTCTCTGAAGAAAAGATATCCAACAATCATTACATAGTTGAGATCATATCAATGTCTGGAAATAAAGATACCCATCAAAGGTAAAAAAATCATAATTGTTATTAATATCACTATTTTTATATTTCTTAGATGCTTATTCCCCATTCAACACATATTTCATTAAAATTGGAAAATTTTTATTACAAGGACATCAGTGGAATTGTTTTTTTTGGGTTATTTTAAAATTCTAGATCCACAATTTAATTCCAAATTTAATGGAATATGTGTTATTCACATGATACTTTTCGTGAGAAAGTGCATAAAAAAAAGGTTAAATGGTCATGAAATTGGCAAAAAAAATTCATTTAGACAATTGTTTATTACAAAAAACATGGTTGTTCAGTCGGCTGAACAATAACTTCTCAAACGTTTGAACAACAAAAACACACAAAAATAAAATGCACTGTTCATTTGACCAAACAATGGTTGTTCAGTCAATTGAACAACAGTTTTTCAATCATTTGAACAACAAAAACACACGAAATAAAGTGCGTTGTTCATTTTACCGAACAACAACTATTTAGTCAATTGAGCAGTAGTTGTTCAATCGCTTGAACAACAAAAACACACAAAAATAAAACGTGTTGTTCATTTGACCAAACAACGACTGTTTAGTATATTGAACAACATTTTTTAATCATTTGAACAACAAAAACACACGAAAATAAAATGCGTTTCTCACTTGACCGAACAACGTTTGTTCAATCAATTTAACAACAAATATTCAATCGTTTGAACAACAAAAAACACGAAATTAAAACGTGTTGTTCATTTGACTGAACAATGGTTGTTCAGTCGATTGAAAAGAAGTTGTTAAATCGTTTGAATAGAAAAGAACACAAAAATAAAATGCGATGTTCATTTGACCGAACAACGACTGTTCACTCAATTGAACAACAGCTATTCAATTGTTTGAACAACAAAACACACGAAATTAAAATGCATTATTCATTTGATTGAACATCGACTATTCAGTCGATTAAACAACAATTGTTCAATCATTTAGAAATCAAAACACGCAAAATCAAATCCGCTGTTCATGTAACCGAGCAGTAGTTGTTCAGTCGATTGAACAACAGTTGTTCAATCGTTTGAACAACAAAAACATAAAAAAAAAAGAAAAAAAAGAAAAAAAAATGGTTGTTCAATTGATTGAACATCAAAACTCATCAAAGCGTAAATCACAATCAAATGAAATATAATATATACATTATTTACAAAACTGAAAAGAATGGATTTTTATGAAGGTAAAACTCCCTGTAGCTAAGATTTGCATGGTGGGGTCATCACGTACCTATTGGCAGAAAGACTCCTTTGTGAGTGGTTTATGATAAAGACGTACCCGATGTCCGTTTACTCGGAAAGAAGAACCAGACCCCTCTATGGTGGTCAAAGTGAGAGTTCCATTGTTATGCACTTCTTGAATCTCATATGGGCCGAGCCATCATGTCTGTAGTTTACCTAGGAAATCTTGAAATCTGGAGTCATAGAGGAGTGCCTAGTCTCCTTCTTGGAATGTCTTTTTCTTGATCAGGCTGTCATGCCATTTAGCCCACTGTTGCTGAACTATTGCAGTACATTGTAGAGCAAGTAATTGGGCTTCATCCAACTCATTTATCTATTGAAGTCTCTTGATTTGGGCCTCCGTCAAGTCTAGTCCCACTTCTTTTGCTCTTCAGAGAGTCTTTATTTCGAATTCAATGGGAAAAATGGGTTCCTTGCCAAATACAAGTTGGTACGGTGAATATTCATTAGTATTTCACTAAGGTGTGTAGTAAGCCCACAAGACCTCTGGTAGTCTAGTAGCCCAGTCCCGCTGATTTGTCAAGACCATTTTGGTCAGAATTTCTTCAATGGATTTATTGGTACTTTTGACCTACCCGTTCGCCTGTGGATGATAGGGAGAAGTGATTCTATGTGAAATGTGATGGTTCTGTAGAGTGGCCCTAATCTTATGTCCCATGAATTCTACCCCTCTATCTTTTATCACTTCTCTGGGTAAGCCATATCACACAAATATTTCAAAAAGAAAATTAATAACCGTTTCTTCTGTGGCTCTCGGCAATGCTATTGCTTCAACCCATTTTGTTACGTAATCTGTGGCAACTAGTGTGTAAGCTTTCTGGTTTGAGGGTGGATTTAATGAACCAACAAAATCCAGTGGCCACCTTTCAGAAGCTTCTATCACTAATTGTGGTTGTAGGATAATTTCACCATATTGACCGGGGAGGCCCATACTTTGGCAGCTATCGCAGGCCTACACATATTTCTTATCATCCTTAAAAATAGTGGGCCAATAATAGCCCATTTGTAATACCTTGTGCCCAGTTCTGCAGTCTATGAAGTGTCCATCGCAAGGTTCATCGTGGTAGGCCCTTTGAATGTTGAAAATTTCATCTTCCCAGATACATTTGTGTATGTGAATATCAGCTCCTGTATGGAAGAGATACCCACCAATCCAGGAAAAGTGGGCATTGCATTGGACGATCAACTTCCTTTATTTTTCTATCAAATGTCTGACAAGTTTTCCTACTAAAAGGTAATTTTCCATGTCTGCATACCACGGTGATTTTACTGCTACAAAAAATAGGTGTTCATCAGGAAACTGGTCCTCCATTGCTAGCAGATAATTTACTTTAAGAATTGAGACAGAAAATTCGCAACTTGGTTCTCCTTTCCTGGACAGCCTTTAATAGTGATATCAAACTCCTGCAAAAGTAATAGCCAACGAGTCACTATCCCATTTGTAATTGGTTTGTTAGCTAAGTACCTAATGGAAGAATGATTAGTATACAGAAAAAATTGATAGCCACTTATATAGTGTCTAAATTTATTTATGGCATATATGACTGCTAAGAATTCCTTTTCTGTGACTGTATAATTTAGCTCAATATGGGTGATATTTTTGTTGATATAATAAATAAAATAGGGTTTTTTATCTTCTTCTTGACCGAGAATAGCTCCTATCCTTGTGTCTGATGTGTCTGATGAAATATTAAATGGTATCTCCAAATTGGGACCACGCAATACTGGTGTAGTCGAGACTAACCTCTTTAAATATGTAAAAGCAGTGTCACACTTGTCAAACCATTTGAACTCAACATTTCCAGTTAAAGCATATAGAGGTGCAACAATTTGTGAAAATTTCTTTATAAACCTACTGTAATATCCTGTATACCCAAGGAAACTACGTACCTCCATCTGAGTACAGGGTGTGGATAGTAAGAGAATTACCTCTATCTTTTTTGGAACTACTTGTATTCCAGCCGTGGAGATGTAGTGTCCTAGGATCACGCCTTCCGTCATCATCATGTGACACTTTTCATTGCTCAAACATAACCTGGTAGCGATATATCATTGCAAAACTTTTTCCAATTTCTGCAATGCTTGTTCAAAATTGTCCACATATAGGGTGAAGTCATCCATATAAACTTCAAGACCTTCATTTATCATATCAGAAAAAATGATGAGTATAGCCCTTTGGAATGTAGCTGGGGCGTTACATAAGCTGAAGGGTAATACTTTGTAAGCAAACATACCCCATGGACAAGTGAACGTGGTTTTGTCTTGGTCTTCAGGGGAAATTTGAATCTGATTATATCCACTGAAACCATCGATAAATGAGAAAAAAAAATTCCTTGCTAATGTATCAAGCACCTGATCAATGAACAGAAGAGGGAAGTGGTCCTTCTCTGTGGCTTTGTTCAATTCCTTGTAATCCACACATATTCACCAATTTCCATTTTTCTTAGGGACGACCACTAGTGGAGAGACCCATTTACTATCCGAAATGGGGTAAATGAAGTTCACATCTAGAAATTTCTATAATTCCTCCTTCACAATATCTTTAAGGTGCGGGTTCAATCTTCATTGAGGTTGCCTGATGGGACACATATCTTTTTCGGTTTAAATAAGATGGGTACATAGTTGGGGATATATGCCTTTCATGTTTGAATAGTCCCAAGCAAAGGCTCATTTATATTTCTGTAAAACTTTAATGAGCTTCTGGTGTTGGTCCTTGCTCAGATTTTCATTGATGTTTAAAATTTTGTTTGACTCATTTTTGATAGGTTTGTGATTATGAATGGAAGTTGTAGGTATGTGTTGGTCATCGTTATTCTTCAAAGGGTTTTCATGTGCCTCGTTACCCAGGATTTCTTTTAACATTTTCATTTTACATTTTTTGCAGCAGTTGGTTGATTAATAAAATTATTTATTATGTCATCTTCAGTCTGATTTTTTAATTCAAGTGCTCCGGCTACTGTAAGTCGTGAATGAATGTTTTCTTCCAAGTATGCTGGTAAGTGTTTGTGAATTTTTACAATGGGAAGACTTGGTTTGGCTGGAGGATATAGAACAAGATTTTTTATAGCCTCCCCTTTAGCAATGGTCATGCTGCTTGTACGAAAACCTATGTAAGTGTCGACTGTGGCCAAACAAGGTCAACCTAAAATCAATGAATTTCTGTCCAGTCAAATTTTTGGATTTATGACTAGAAAATCTACCGGGTACTCCAATGAATCAATAGAAACCATGGTATCTTGCAAGGTTCCTTCTAGTTTGATAACTGATCAGTCAATGAGTTCCAACAAGGTGGATGTTAGTTCTAAAGTAGTAATGCTAAGAGTTTCACAAGTTTCTGCAGTCAAAATGTTAATGGTTGTGCCCAAGTCGACTAGAGTGTTTGGGAAAGAGCAGCCATAGATTTGGACTGTGACTATAGGACTCCCTGGATCTTCATACTTTATAGGTGTCTCCCTGCCCAATAATAGATTGGACAAGGTTCCTATGACATGGATAGTTGGTGATTTATTTTTTTTCCTCACAGGTTTTCTTGTACATAGTTCTTTAATTTTCTTAGCATAGATAGGTATGTCTTGAATGGCCTGGAGGAGAGGAATTTTAATACAAAGATTTTGAAGTTCCCCCAAAAGATCGAAGTCTGGATAGAGAATTGGTTTAGGTATCACTAATCTTTTAGGGAACGAAGGAGAAGTACTAACAAGTTTCCCAAAGTCTTTTTGTTCACTTGTGCCTTCTTCCTGTCTTATTTCTGTATTGATTACTGTTCATGGATTAATTTCGGTTGGGGGTTCTGATTTGTCTTGTTGTGGATCTGTGACTTCTCCCGATCTAATAACGAGTCCAGATCTCAGCCTAAGTTCATTTCATTCTTTTTGCTCAGTCTCCAGGTCTAGATTTTCAATGATTTGGATCAACTGCACTGGTTTATTTTTTGGATTCGGGTTCGGTTGAGCTGGAAATTGAGGGTGTATTAGAGGTTGAGAATTTAATGGTACCGGATATGGAATTGAAAATGTGGGTTGAGGTTGAGGACCCATTCCCATAGGTGAATTTATTATTCCCAAGGGTCGTTGCCAGTTTTCGGACCAATTGGTGTTTTGTGAGGTAGAGGCAGACCACTAGGATGAATATAGATTTTTCTACCAAAATTGAGGAGAGAAAGAAGAATTTGGCCAACCACTTCCTAGAAAGGATTGAGTTGGCCAAGGGGGGCATGGAGAATGGTTGAGATGGCTAGGTAGAAAAATGTGGTTGATTTTTCCATGTTGCCCCAGGGTTTTTTTGTTGATTAAACTGTAAACAAGAAAAGAAATGAGATGGATCTTGTGACATACCTGTAGTTCAGGCTTTCCACTGTCGACGTTGATTCATTTAATATATTGGTTTGCCTTCCTCCTCCACTTCTTTGAAGACTGATTTCAACCCTGGCAGTGATGGGCATTGTTCAGTGGCATGGTCTTTGGTACATATGGCGCATGTTTGGACCATGTCCAATGGGAATTCTCACTAGCTATGCTTCTTTCGACATCGTGGAAAAAATACATCCAAGTTTTGTTCTAATAATGCTTGTTTCTGCTTGGCCTACATGACGTCTAATTGTGTCGTAAGGGTACCCAAGATGTCAGCCTTGAAATCTTCGAAAAGTTTACCGATTTCTGTTTGTGTTACCCTGCCACCTAAAGTATTGTTATTTCTAACAGTTGAATCCTGTCCTGCTGGTCTCATGTGCATGCTACCTCTAGAGCACCTGACACACAATGAAATAATATCGTCATAACTTTCCTAATAGATGTCTCATTTCCCCATTAGATTTAATGTTTCTATCCATTCATCTTTCATTATTTTTATCATTGTTACTTTTAGGACATCTTTAGAAAATGCAGTCTATGGGGACCTTTGCAAATTATATTGGAATTGTTCAACATATTCTTCTAATGTCTCGTTATATTTTGCATTCATATTGAATATTTCATATTTTAATTCTCTAGTCTGGTAGTAATCTTGGTATTTAGCAAGAAAATAGTTTTCCATTTGATCCCAATTACTAATGGTTCCCCCCCGAGCCCCATAAACCAGCGTAGAGCTGCCCCTTTTAATGTAGAGGGGAACGGTTTCAATTTTTTAGGGTTAGTGGTGTAATCATATCCCCTACACAAAACATCAAATTCAAATAAGAATGCATCTGGAACTTCCGAATTCAGTCCATGGAAAGTGGGGATGTTTTGTAGTAGAATAGCTTTCATAGGGGCATTTGCGACCAAATAAACAATGGGGTACTCCAATGTTGATGTTTGTCCCTAGGGTTGATTGTGTGCCATACGATCAAAGATGTGCCAATAACCTTCAGGGATTTCCTAGTCTGGGAGAATAATTTGAGCTGGACTAGAAGTCAATTTTGGAAAAGGTCTTCCAGTACTACCACGGTCTAGGATGTCGGATGTTTCTTCGTCAACCAAGATTTTAGAAGATTCAGGATCTGGAGATTTTAAATTTATTTCCACATCACCACTGGTTTCTCCTTCTCCTTCTTGCAAATTGAAAGAATTTACCTCTTGCGAAGGGTCAAGATTTATATGTTACGTTATCTGAAAGCTTTGTTCTGACTCTTTCATTTTGCTATGGATCTCAGCGTAAGATGCAGATGGTGATCCTGCTGCATGAGGGATTATAGTAGGAATCTTTTCAGAAATTATTTTGGGTCCTACAGATGCCTGAGATTCAACTTTCCTTATGATTTCGTCTATGAATGTTGTTCTTCCAAGGGTCACCAGTCGCTTGGGTTTTATGGATTTGGATGGAGGGTTCAGATTTATTTCTATATTTTTCTTTCTAATCATTCATAAAAAACTACTTCTATTCAACCTCTATATTTTTTCAAAAAAGCAGGGCAATGGGAAAGCTTTTTTCTTACCAGTACGTAGGTTCTTAACTTCCATTTTTAATACCCAGTTCTCCTTCAACGAAAGAAAAATAAAAACATCACTTGTAAACACTCTCTCCGGCAACAGTGCCAAAATGTTGGCTCACTAATATTTCTATTTAAAACAATCCTAATGCCTACATTAATCATCAACCTAGGGTAAGTATTTTTATTTCAAGAGTGTTCAACACAATATATGCAAGTGAAACTAGAGGCCATTAAATCGAAATCGTTGTAGAAGAAAAATCTAATTCTCGAAGTTCAATCAAGGTAATAAAAGAAATAATTAAATAACTTCAACCAATTAAATCAATCTTAACTCTACTATGTTATATGAAAGAAGATGGAAATACAAACTTAAAGGAATTCACACTAAATCAGAATTACAGACTAACATATACATCAACCCATTAACATCTACAACAATCTATTAATCAGGCGGGGAATACCGCATTAATTGAACAAGTAACACAATCACGTTCTGCAATTTAAATTATCAATGGATGATAAACTAACCAACTCACTCTGAATAAACAACAATCTAGTTATTCAAATAACTTGTGAGAAATAACATTCATGAAACAAATGAAAAAAATTAAGATTTTAGTTCAATAAGATGGAACCACTCGATGGTAATGAAATTCGAATCGATTATGAATTCTAGAAAACAAAAAAATAATTAATTATAATACAGGGAAATAAGAGTATAAAACAAGACAAAAGTAGAACTCCCAACGACTAGGTCCAGGATCTCCAGAAGTCTCTGCCAGATGAGTTTTAGAATATGATTATGGAAAAGCCAGTATATCTTTTATTAAATTTAACAGTCAGAGTACAACATCACAGAGTGTGAAAGCTTCTGTTCATAGGGAATAAAAATAAAATACAATTACAACAAAATGGATAATCAACTCCCCTTCTACCCCGTCTATTGATCTTTTATATATTTTTCAGAGAAATAGAACAGATAAAGGCGAATCCTTAGGATTGATGGGTATGTGTTATATTATTTCCATGAATAGTCGCACGCATGGGGGGGCAACATCCCCTGATGTACGTTGCGCCGAGCATAGTAGGGGGGGGGGGGGCGGCAACCCCCCTATTCGGGGTCTGGGACAGTGCCCCAGGGAAAAAAGAAATTGGACCCTATTTTTCGGAGGGCGGACCCGCCCATGGTTTTGTGCATGGGTTTTCACATGGTTTTGTGGCATGATAGTTTTCATCCCCTGGTATTTTGTAGATCCGGTCAAGGGAACTACGATTATGTTCTAATCCAGGGTTAATGGATTGGGAATTATTAATGGTTCAACGAGTATATATATGTGTTGTAACACTAAACAGAACATAATAAAAAATCAAGCTGGTAGTCCCAATTTGGGATCCAAGGGAAAATCTCTGTGTATATCTATTTTATGTTTTATGCTCTCGATATTGTTTATTTTATGTTTTAATATTCATTTGCAGATAATTTATGTACAAGGTTAAAACCTACATTTGGTATCAAAGTTGTTTTGGCTTCAAGGGGACACCTTTTCTGTTGAAGGGTTTGTTGGTCGGGCCTATGGTAGACCTCAGTGGGAGATCTACGAGATTGATTATTGCGATGAAAGAAGATGGCGAGCGGTGGAAAGATAGAGATCGAGAAATTTAATGGTCAAATTTTTGAGTTATGGAAGCTCAATATGGAGGATCTACTGGTGGATAAAGATCAGTGGATCGTGGTAGATCTGTGTACTAAACCCAACGGCAATTTCAGATGAAGACTGGAAGAAGTTGGATCAGAAGGCAAAGAGCACAATACGGTTGTGTGTCTCAGATTCAATATTGTTGAATGTATCTGAGGAAGCTATGGCGAAGGCTTTGTGGGATAAGCTAGGGACTTTGTACCAATCTAAGTCTCTGGTGAATAAATTGTTCCTGTGGAAAAAGATGTATAATCTGAGGATGAAGGATGGAGACTCGGTGACAGAGCATATGAATGCCTTGAATACTGTGGTTAGTCAACTGTTATATGTTGATATTAAAATCTCATATGAAGATAAGTGCATCATTTTTTTGTGTTATCTACTAGATTCATGGGACAGTCTGGTTATTGCAATAAGTAGCAATACAACTACCTTGAATTTTTATGACATTGTTTCAGCCTTTTATGTCGGAGGAAATGAGACGAAGAAATATGGAGGGCCAAAATGGAGATGCCTTATTTATACGAGGAAGGTCCCATAATAGAAACAAGAATAAGGTTTCGAGTGGGAGATCTAAATCTCTAGGAAAGTTTGTAAAGGTGTGCTGAAAATGCGAAAAGGAAAGGCACTACATAAAGGAATGTGTATCTAAAGCTCCTAAGAAAGGAAAGGGATATGATGATGCTCCTTCTGCAGAGGAAAAAACCACCTCAGATGAAGGTGGGGATGTGTATTTGGCTTCTTCTTCAAATACACATGTAGATCATAAAGCATGGTTGATTCACTCAGGTGCATCCTTTCACTTCACTCCCCATAGAGAGTGGTTCCGCGAATATGAGAAGTATGATGGTTGTGATGTGTTCTTAGGGGATGATAAGAAGGCCAAAATTGTTAAACGTGGAAAATTCAAGTTGAAGCTACAAGGTGGAAGGTTTATAACACTTCCTGGTGTTCTGCATATTCCTGAATTGGCCAGAAATTTGATTTCTATAAGCAAGATAGATGATGCAAGTGTAAAAACATTGTTCGAGAAAGATACTTGCAAGATGGTTTGGGGAGAACTGGTATTAATGCTGGGAGTTCAAATTGGAACTCTATACAAGCTTCAGGGTAGCACTGTTATTTATGGATGCAACAGTTTTGTGGTTCCTAAAAGTGGAGTAGAAATCCTAGCGGTCTCTGGAGAAAAGACCATGCTATGGCATCAAAGGCTTAGACATATTGGAGAGAAGGGCCTTTGGATACTACATAGAAATGGTATGGTAGAAGGTATGTCTAATTTCTCTCTGGATTTCGATTTCTGTGAACATTGTGTATATGGGAAGTAGAATCAGGTGAGTTTTTCTTCTAGTGCTAAGAGGGCGAACACGATATTATAGCTTGTGCACAGTGATGTGTTTGGACCTGCGCCAGTTCCATCACTGGGAAATTATGCGTATTATGTTTCATTCATATATGACTTCTCAAGGAATACATGGATATATTTCTTAAGGAATAAATCTGAAGTATTTGACAGATTTGAAGAATTTAAGGCTCTGGTGGAAAACCAGACAGAGAAGAAGATAAAGGTGCTGAGGACAAATAATGGTGGAGAGTTTTTCAAGAAGGAATTTGAAGAATTCTGTAAGAAAGTAGGTATAGCATGGCAGAAAACTAATCCATACACACCTCAACAAAATGGAGTTTCATAAAGAATGAATAGAATGCTAATGGAAAAGGCAAGAAGCATGCTCAGTGGTACCGGGTTAGGACAAGAATTTTGGGCAGAAGCAGTGGAGATTGCATGTTACCTAGTTAACAGATCACCTTCATTGACATTGGAGGAAAGACTTCACATGAGGTATGGACTGGTAATAAACCCTCTCTTTCACATATGAGGGTATTTTACTGTGATGCATATGTACATGTTCCAAAGGAGAAAAGGATCAAGTTGGATAATAAATTTGAAAGGTGCATCTTTATTGGGTATAAAGATGGTTTAAAAGGTTACAAGCTTTGGAACCCAGAAACAAGGAAGGTTGTATACAGTCGAGATGTGGTGTTTAGAGAGGTGAAAGATGTTGTTAAAGATGAATTCCTACCAAAGGAACCTGAGAAGATAGAGTTTGATCTAAAGGAGGATGAATCATACTCTACAACAGAAGAAGATTCAGAAGAGGAAGAGCCACAAACTCCAGCTATGAGAAGATCAGTTCAGGAAAGAAGGCAACCAAAAAGGTATAGTCCATCTGCTTTCTGTTCAAATTTTTATTTAACTATAACTAATGATGATCCCAGAACTATCAGGGAGGCAGTGGATTCAGAGGATGGAAAACTCTGGGAGGAGGCCATGGTTGATGAAATGGCATCCCTGCACAAAAATGATGCATGTGATCTGGTGGAGTTGTCGACTGGAAGGAAGCCCATTGGGAGAAAATGGGTGTTTAAGAAGAAGATGAATGTAGAAGGCAAGGTTGGGAAATACAAAGCTCGATTGGTAGAAAAAGGTTATTCCCAGGTGCCAGGAATTGATTTTGGTGATATTTTTTCTCGTATTTCCAAGGTTACTTCTATTAGATTACTTTTATTTGTTGTCGTTGCATTTGACTTTGACGTAGAACAGATGGATGTGAAGACAAAATTTCTTCATGAGGATCTGGAAGAGGAGATAAATATGAAGAAATATGAATGTTTTATGGTCAAAGGTAAGAAATCACTGGTATGAAGGTTAAAAAAGTCATTGTATGGGTTAAAACAGTCACCAAGGATGTGGTATCAGAAATTTGATACCTATATACGGGGACTTGGCTTCACCAGAAGAAAAGAGGATCACTCTGTGTATTTTAAATTAATTGGTAACCGTGTTATTTGTTTGGTCTTGTATGTGGATGATATGTCATTGATTGGAAATGACAAAGAAATTATCCAGGATTTGAAAACCCAATTTTTCTCCAAATTCGACATGAAGCATCTTGGTGCTGCAAACTATATTTTATGCATGGAAATTAAGAGAGATCAGGCAAAGAGGAAGCTCCGGTTAAACCAGAGGAAGTATGCCAAGAAAATATTGCAGAGGTTTAATATATAGGATAGTAAACCGGTGAAGGTTCCTATTCCTGTACGTGTAAAGCTATCTCTTGAATAGTGTCCCAAGACACAAGAAGAAGAGGAGGATATGTCCTATGTTCTATATGCAAGTGAAATGGGTAGCCTGATTTATGCAATGGTCTGTACTAGACCAACCATTGCACATGCATTGGGAGTATTGAGCAGGTTTATGTCAAAACCAAGGAAGAAGCATTGGACAATAGTGAAGAGGATTTTCAGATATTTGCGTGGCACTAGTGATTATGGTTTGTGCTACCAGGGAAGACTAGGATTGGATAGAGTTTTGGACATCCGTGGTTTTGTTGATGCAAACTTGGCTAGAGATCTAGACCAAAGAAGATCTACAAGTGGGTATGTGTTTAGCCTATTTGGAGGCGCAGTCAGTTGGATGAGTAAAAGACAGTCTGTAGTGGCTCTTTCAACTACAGAGGCAGAATCCATGGTAGCTACTCATGCAAGCAAGGAAACAGTTTGGTTGAAAATATTGTGTTCAAGTATGGGGTTGGTGCAATGATCTATAAATGAAGATTGTTATAGCCAAAGTGCAATTTTTGTGGCTAAGAACCTTGCTTCTCATTCAAAGACAAAGCTCATTGATGTTAAATATCACTTTGTGAGAGATATGGTTGAGTATAAAACGGTGTTGCTGGTGTTAACACTCTAGTAATTCTAAAGTTGTGAGATTTTAGTTTAAAGTCTAAGAAAACTAGAGGTAACCAACGACCAACTTTTAAACTCTACGATCTAGCCTTCTTAAGTTCAGAGAGGGCTCTCTCTATAAGATTCAATTCTGTTTGTTTTATAAAATATTAGGCTAGTTATGATGGTGCAATTTGGTTTTGGTTTGTTTGATTTGGTGGGAAAAATCACCTAATGAGATAGATAGTAGGAAAATTGTTTTTCCATTGGGCCGAGGAGTCAAAAATCAAGCAGACAGAGCTAGGATCAAAGTCAAGAAGTCAAATGTTTTCAGGGCAAGATAGATAACCCATGAAGATCTTGGAAGGTTGTTTGGTGAGGTGATATGATTGGGATAAAGAGAAATGAAGGGTTCTTTGATTTAGAAAAAGGGAAGTAGTAGGAAGAGGTCAAACGAAAGAGGGAGAAATTAAGGATTCCCTACTCTGAAAATCAGCAGAAAACATAAAAATGATAAACAGTAAAGACGGGGTGCTTTTAACAAATCCTGAAGTAATACTCCTGTTTTTTCATTCAAATTTGGAAAACATTTATGGATGCATGTAACAAATAAAAATAACAATAAAAAGAAGGAAATACTTCACTTCAATAACTCATCACATGAATCTTGAAATATGATGCTACTTGGTCTAATCCAGTCTGCTACTCGAGATTTGAAACACAAAAGCCTTCAAGTCCAATAAAAAATGACTATAGAAATCTTTAGTAATTTATTCCACACTAATACTTATAAAGATGAAGTATTTGTATATAATTGTTTACAAAATATCCTAGAATGCTTCTAGGAATTATCTAAGGAAAATAAAAATATCTTTACAACAAAATAGAGACAGTTGCTTAAAAAATCAACAAGCTGTCCTATCTATCCAAAATAAATAGTAACTGATTATGGATGAGGTATAGCTGGCTGCCTTGGTGTCTTTCTTGCTGGCTTTAGATATTTCATGTTTTTTTTGAAATTTGGTCTCCTTATCTTATACTCTTTCACTAGTTCTCTTTAATCTCTTATATTATTTTAAACTCAGATACTCTTTAGCCACTGTAAAATATGTTTACTTCTGTAAAAATTTGTTTTGACTGTAATTCAACAAACTATTTTTCTCTTTTATTTTTCTGCCTTTTTGTCTTTCATAGTAAATCTATTAATGAGTCCCAATCTTCATCACTTGGAATTTGTATTTTCTTTAGATTTCTGAAGTTCTCATCTGCTTCTGTATACTTGGAAAAAGTTGGTTTAATGACAAACAAGTGTATTATCTCATGCTACAAATAAAATAAGACTTCGAAACTTCTGAGTAAGACTTTTCCTATTGGAGTGCCTTGTCCACCTGATTTTTCAACTTGCCCCTTTACATATTCTCTGATCATTTTATTGTAATCTTCCTGAGGCATTAATTTTTCATTGATGACCAAAATATTAGGGAAAATTCTTTGCCTCAAATTCTCAAATTTGACCATAAACTTGGTTATGGTGATGTTCATATTCTCACATTTTTCTTCAAGCTACTTCATCGGGTTTCTTTTGGTGATGACTTTCCTTATCTCAAGGATAGTTTCAGTCCTGTCAGTAATCTCAAGTTATTCTAGCTCTTGCTTGTTTTTACCATTAGGAAACTTGATCAATTCTATAGCTTGTTCTGTTTTGTTATCAAGTTCCTCTTTAGTCTTCTGAATCTCTTCTAATGTTGTTTTGAGTAAATCTCTCTGTTCAAAAATCAGTTGAATTGAAGGCCACATATCATTTATGGCTTCTATGATTTTGTTCCATAAATGATTTTTCACATATGAAATCTGTTCCTTTAAAGTTAATTCCTTCTGTAACTTATTCAATTATTCATTTAGTCTGATAGCCTTTTGCTCATGTGTTTTGGCATTTATTTGAGCCAACTTGTTTGTATTCTCAAGGTTATCAACCATCTTTTTCAATCTGTTGATTTCACTTGTTCGAAGTGACATTTCTTCTATAGATTTCACTAGTTTGTTGGCCTTTTCTGTAGGGTGAGTTGTTGTAGTGGATGATTATGTAGCTGATGTTGTGGATGATGTCACTGGCATTGCAGTAATCCAGTGGCTCTTTGGGTGCTAACTCTTTTGCTAGAGTTGATGGCACACCTGTAGTGATCACAGTAATAACTGTAGGAATTTCTGGTAGTTTTGGTGTTTCTTTTTCATGAACAAGTTTATCCATTTGAATCTTCATTTCTTTGATTTGTACTGTCAGCTGAAAAATCAAATTCATCATGTCATCCTTCTCATTCCGTCCTTCTATTATTTCCTTGGCCTGAGGATGTTCACTTGATGGCATTTTAAGTTGTTTCCTCAATGCTGCAATGTCCTCATTTTTCTTTTTCACTAATTGCTCTGCTGCTTTGACATTTGTAGGGTCATATCCAACCTGCAAGACCAATTCTTCCAAGGATTTAATCCTAAGATATTTAGAAGATAAGGATGCTTTGTCCATTTTCATTTGATCTTTCATGTTTGTGATAGTGTTCTGAAGTTTATGAACACTCATGGATTTGGTTGTAACAATAGATTACAACATATCTGAACTCTGTTTATGAAATTCTATTTGATCAAGAGCATGAATTTTTTCTGTTTGAACTTCTAAATCAATCTTCTTATAATCTGCCACTTTCTTTGGAGTTTTTACTATAGGCTGCAATACTGACATGATTAGATTTTTGTTTGAATAATCAAAGGTAGACAAAAGTCTATCTTGAACACTTGGTGTTTGTTTCAGATATTGAGAGTAGATATCATTTTTGATCTCTTCATTCTTTAATTTGATCTATTTGTACTTTTCCATGATATATAAATATTTCTCCTCAGTTGTTTGTGATCCGAATGGAAAATGGCATCCACCCATGGTATTCATCTACCCATGTTATCTATCCACCCATGGAATTTACCCATGGTATTGCAAATGGCATCGACCCATGGTATTTATCCACCCATTGTATTTATTTGCCCATGGTATTGTAAGTGACATCTATCCATGATATTCATTCACTCATGGTATGTATCCACCCATGGTATTCATCCACACATGGAATTTACCCATGGTATTGTAAGTGGTATCTACCCATGGTATTGGCCCATGGTTTTGACCCATGGTATCCACCTATGGTATCTACCCATGGTATTGTAACTCAAAAAAAAAAGGCTATAAATAACAAGCCTTACTTTTTAAAAGGACAAAGAGTCCATCACAATGTAGCTTCTACATTTATTCTCTGTTTTAATAAAACACGTTTCTTTGTGGTTTTATTTGTTGTGTGTTCTTTCTCTCTTTTCTGGCATTGTAATTTTGCAAATATTGTTAGATCCATTTCAACTTTTTAGATCCTGGGGGCCTCCCCCCAAGGTTCAGATCAGTGGTATCAGATTCAGGTTATGGATCCATGGGAATGAGGGTTTGAAGCATATTTCAGTTTCAATTTTTGGCAACAATCTTCAGCAAACTCCATGAATTTCTTGGGCGGCGAGTTTGAAGATCAGATCTGAAACTTTTGGTAAAAATTTTACAAAATCGAAGACCAGATATGGATTCCTTGCAAAACAATACCCAAATTCAAAAAAAAAATTGGCCGAATTGGAGTTCGGATGAGGGAGATATCGATGATTCTAAATCAGCAATGTTGTAGAAAATGTTATGATGACAATTCGTGGACGGTAGCTCTCCTGTCATTTTTTGCAGGTTTTAGTGCAAAATTTCAGAGAAATGGCTATAGATATGAGTTCCCCTTGACAAATCACCCAAGTTCAAAAAAAAAATCGGTCGAATTGTAGTCCAAATGTGGGAGTAATTGTTGATTTAAAATCAACTATTTTTTCAGAAATTTTGTGACGGCGAGACAGTTCTAACGAGAATATGAGAGTCTAGAGTCTCCAGATAGTGGTTTCAAACACATGTGAAGATGAAAAGTGATCATTCCATTTCCAAAAACAGGTTATAATAAATATTCCGAGTTATATTGATCGAGTTATGCTCTTTTTAAATCTGGAGCAGCATTCGGAGTGGGTTCCCTTTGGAGACGTGCCCTCCCACCCCGCTTTAGTAGGCACCTGGTTCGCATTCATCAATTTCAGCATAGAAGCGTTCGGCTTGGGTTATTTGGAGACGTGCCCTCCCACCCCAAGCTATGTAGGCACCTGCTACTTCATTAACAATCAGCATCACGGTTATGGGTCAGTCGCACAAAATCCTTTTCATCGAAGTCCATTAGCTAGGCCACACACTGTTAGTCACACAGTTGGTCACAAGCATTACAGGGTATCTCTATCCTCAGATCTTCTTTTTTCATGGTTTTGGTTTCTCCACAAACCCACACTTCATCGAAGTCCATTTGCTAGGCCACACACTGTCAATATCACAGTTGGCCACAAGCAATACAGGGTATCTCTATCCTCGGATCTTCGTTCATCACAGTTATGGGTTAACTACACAAAACCCTTCTCTTCAATGGTTCTTCATATTCAAAAAAGGCTTCTGAGGAGGGAACTTCACGCAATGGGGACCATTGCTTCTTAAGGAGGGAGGAATGATCCGAATGGAAAATGGCATCCACCCATGGTATTCATCTACCCATGTTATCTATCCACCCATGGAATTTACCCATGGTATTGCAAATGGCATCGACCCATGGTATTTATCCACCCATTGTATTTATTCGCCCATGGTATTGTAAGTGACATCTATCCATGATATTCATTCACCCATGGTATGTATCCACCCATGGTATTCATCCACACATGGAATTTACCCATGGTATTGTAAGTGGTATCTACCCATGGTATTGGCCCATGGTTTTGACCCATGGTATCTACCCATGGTATTGTAACTCAAAAAAAAAAAAGGCTATAAATAAAAAGCCTCACTTTGTAAAAGGACAAAGGGTCCATCACAATGTAGCTTCTACATTTATTCTCTGTTTTAATAAAACACGTTTCTTTGTGGTTTTATTTGTTGTGTGCTCTTTCTCTTTTTTCTGGCATTGTAATTTTGCAGATATTGTCAGATCCATTTCAACTTTTATATCTTGGGGGCCTCCCCCCAAGGTCCGGATCTGTTTGTGAGGATGAAGCTTCCATGTTTTGATGTTTATCTGTCAACTATGTATTTCCATTATTAACTTCTTCTTCATTTCTATTCTCTGTATTTTGCTCATTTCTGATAGCAGTTGCAGCATCTGTGTTGGTGTCTGGGAGATCTGTTTCTTCAACATCAATGGTTACCTTCTCTTTACCGAATGAATCTGTTTTGGGCCTTTTATTATATCTTATTTTGAACCTAGTTTCAGTAGTGGTTTCAGCAACATAAGTTTCTTCCTCTCTGACCCTCTTGGTGCCTTTTTCTGGCTAATCTGCAGTTTGTAAAGTGTGACTAGTATCACTTTTTTTCACTACATCTACTAAAGTATTTTCTGTTCACTCAATTTGATTGGAATATTTCTCTATCTCTGGTTTTTCCTCATGAATGAAGGGTGTCAATTTACATTTAACCCTCATTTTACTTAGTATCCCTTGTGGATCATAATTCCAAGGAAAACTCTCTTCAAACTTGTATTCTAATAACTGCTTAGCTGCTTCTACCTCTGCATCTCTATGGTTGAAAATGAATGGCCCCACTTGATTCTTCAATTCAATCTTCTTTACTGCTAGGAAATTCATAGAATCAGAGTTTAATATTTGTCTGATATACTCTAAGGCAAAAACCCTCATTCATACAAATTTCGGTAACTTGTAGGGTAACAAATTTGATCCAAACACTCTAATATCAGTGTGTTTTTCATATAAGTACCAATCACCAGTCTTGGCCTGCTCTGACAATTATAAAATCTTCTTCATATCATCATTTATTCTTGGTTGTTCAGTATTAAAATTTTTATCATTGGATGGATGAAGAAGTCTAAAAAATCTGCATAGTTGAACGTTGTGGACTCTTTCCTGATAAAAAAGGTCTATAAAATAACTGAAAGAGGATTCCCTTCTACATAAATATTTTGAAGGGTTAATGGAAAATTATCTACTTAAAAATACAAGAACATGTGGAAGAGGAAAGAAGTGTATCAGAACACTCATTCAATTGGAAATTTAACCAATTGGTCATGAATATTATCAGCAATATATCCAGCATAATCAAAGATAATAGTGGGAAGTTGTCTTGCTATGAAAGTGGATAGGAAACCTAAAATGGATTCATCTATATGTTCATCAGTAAAGTATCCTATGATGAAAGATAATATGGACATTACATGCCTAGAACCCTCTGGAAATTTTGAAGTGGAGTATGGAGGATTAATTTGAGGAATTTCTACATGTAAGGGCATGAATATTTGGAAAATTTGGAATCTTCTAGGAAAGTCAAGGCCAATAGACAACTTGGTAAGTGCTTCAATGGACAAAGGAACTTCTTGAGGATCAGGCTTGAGCTGTAACATTTGATTAATGGATTCAGTAGTAATAGTGAAAATTACTTCTTTATTGGCATTGACTATTGCTCTTTGCTCAGGCATATAATAATGATGACATAATCTAATGACTTCTGGGCATGAGTGGGTAACTGGAACCACATATTTGGGTATGTTTGATTCCCAAATTTTAACTTCTTCAAAATTATCCAAAGACTTTTCATAGCTCCAGTTATGAAGTTCCAGCAAATTGAATTCTACAATAGGGTCTGCTATCTTATAGTCAATATATGCTAATGGAGTGTGCTCAATATCTACAACAGGGGGTTGTAGAGGATTTATAACTATGACAGTCTTAGAATATGCAGCTAGAGTAGGTTTAGGAATTTTAAAACTTTTTTGGATTACAAAACTCTGCTTTTTGGCTTTTTTGGTTACTTCTGCAAGATTAAACAGTTTGCAGAAGTATTTTCCACTCTGACAGGGATTTCTTGGATGGAAATAGAAAAAATATGGTCTTTCCTTGAGTTTTTCCTTTCAATTTTAGGCTGTCAATAAGATTTATAGACATTTACTGGTTATAAACAAGAAATAGGGGTTTCTTGGGCTTTTTTCAACAAATAATTGGGTAAAAAGCCTTTTAAGATTAAGTACAGAGGCTTAGGCTACCTTCAGAGGGTTTCTAGGCTCAATTTGGGGTTTAAAAACAATGCGCAGCATAAACAAGGTTTTTTCAAAAATTTTGACAGGGTTAGACCTGTTTTTTGGATATTTTTAACAGGCTTATTGGGGTGGATTTGATCTCTGAATATAAATTTTCTTTTAAAAGGTAATTTCAAATTGAAATAGGGTTAATTTTTGGAAGAATACCTGTTATACACAGGTACTGGGCTTTGAATATGTATTTGAAGGTTTTGAACAATTTTTATGGTATCTTTTCGATCCCTAGAGAAATGCAAAGCTCCTCAACAATCTTCAATAGGTTCAGACTAAAATTTGTATTTTTTTGGCCTAAAAATGGTGGAAAATGGCTGTTTCAAAGTCTGAATGGCTTATACAGAGGTTATGCGCAGAAAAGATAGAAAATCAGTGTATTTCCAATGTTTTTTAGGCATATTAGGTTAACAGGCGCCTGCAACAAATGGAGGTTATGTCACAATATAGCGGTTTTCGGGTTCAAATGATATAAAACCGTGAGTGGTTATTGCGTTCACTTTGGGTGGTAAGCTGTTTCAGACAGATCGAATGCGATCCAATAAAATGATGCCACACCAAGGAGGGAGAAAATGGTAAAACCGCCCATTTCGCGTGGAAATGGAAATGTTAACAGGGTGCAACTTAAAATGTGATATGGATTCTATGTTGTTGGATCATGTAGGACTCCTACGAACAGCCAGAATCTACTATGGAAGTTGCATCGAGATTTGGAAGTGGGGCTGGGGTGTATTAACGCGATGGGGATAGGTTTTAAACTTTATGAATATGCATTTAACAAAGTTAAAACCTTGGGTTTATAATATGCGGTGGGTATAAGGTTTATACATTTCAATTAAAACATTACACAATGTTTCAACTATTTGCGGGCTTTATTATATAGTTTTTAAACATTTAACAATTGTTTAATAACTATAGGGGTAGGGTATTTTGTTTTATCGATAGGTTTAAACCAATGGGATAATGGCAGGGTTTATATTTTGCACATGGGATATTTAAACATTGGCTTAAACATAAAATAGAGGGTTTTATGGGTTATTTTAAATATAAGGGTTTAATACTATACGAGAGGGTGTAGTTTAGGGTTAAAATAAATAAGTTAGAAGTTAATATGAAAATGGATAATGTATATAATGAATAAAATATATATTTTATTACTAAGTAAAGTGAAAAATAAAGCATAGCTTGTCTTTGTTGTATTTTTTCACACTTTAACTTAGAATAAATGCATTTTATGGGTTTTGAATGAATTTTGAAAGGAAATGAGATTAGCTATTTAGGGTTTTACTTTTACTAAGTAAAAATGATTTTTTACTTAGGAAAAAGGTATTATGATTTATGGATGAAGAGTAAGTGCTGATGAATATGGGTTTTATGTAGGAATTCAATATTTTTATCCAATTAGTCATCGAGCCTTGGGTCCGGTCCCAACAAAAGTCAGAGAAATGCTATGAGCCTTTTTTACTGATAGTTTAGAATACTGAATAATTTTAGGGAAGGGGAAATTAATGATTTTTTCCTGATGATACTTTATTACATGTTTGCACAACTTCTTTCTAGCTACCCATCTTTATTTCTAACATTTTTTACTTCATTTTCATGGGTGCATTTAGACTTGCAACCCTAAATCAATTTTCTTTCAAAGCATAAAAACTATTTAGGTCTAACCTTATTTCATCCGAGGGCTCAGAGTAAATTTTTGAGCTCCTCATTTATTCTCTATTTAATATATTGATTTGTCAAGTTTATACTGTTTGACATATCTATATTCTCTATCTAAAGCATAAAATTCAAAGCATGAAAAGTTAAAATTAAGTTGTTTAGCTGATCATAGATTATGGCATTTATTGACAATTTGCACATAATCATTATTCTTGTAGTAAAGTTAATAGTAGTGGTATTTTGACTTGCTCAGTTTCAGGTCTTATTTTTATCTCTTTTTTCTTTTGGGGTCTATCTTTTTGTAAGTCCTTTGATCTTTTTTTTAGGACTTTTACCCTCTTTTTATTTTTATTTATTTTTTCATTTTTCAAAATATGGGACAGCAACTTGCAAAAATCAAGGTATGTACATATTTACAAGACTATCAAAGTCAATTAAAAAAATATGAACCCTATTATTATAGGAGCCTAATAGTGGCTCCACATGGGGATGGCATTTCCTGGTGAAATGTCAAGAACTTTAAGACTGGTAGCCTTTGTATTTTGACGATGGTGACCCTGTAAGTATCTTTCTGATCTCTTTATTTATTCATACTTATGATATTTTACCTCTCAAAGCTTAGGGCCTTCTCTTCGGGCTTAAAATTTGTTAGTAAAACATCCAATCCAATCTAAACTCTTCAATGTATATGTACAATGATCAAAATAAATGAAACTAACTATTTTTTAACTCAGGAGAGTAGTAGTGCTTCAGCATTCTGCCATTTACTCGTCCATTAGCATAGTTGATCCATCCATTTCTTTTAGGTACAAATAATTATTACCTCTATATCCATAAATCACAAAAGGTCCTCTCCATAGAAAATCAAATTTTCCATGTTTACTTTTGTCTTCTCTTCTTGAATCCCATTTTAACACTTTATCTCCAATGTAGAAATCATCTTCTTTAGTCATTTTATCAATTTTTTTTTTATCTTATCCTAGATAATTTGAGACTTGATATAAACTTCTTCTCTTGTTTGTTGCAATTGTTCCTTCTTTGAATGTCATTTGTTTCAACTTGTAACTCTTGGATAATCTTCATCACTGGTACTCCTAGGGAGGATGGAAAAACAACATCCATTCCATAGACAAGCTGGTAAGGGGATGTACCAATAGATTTTTTAGTTGTAAGTCTATCTGCCCATAAGGCATTGACTAACTTCTTATTCCAAGTCTTTTTTTTATCTTCCAGTAACTTTTTGATGATGTTTACCAGGCTCTTATTTTAAGATTCGGCAAGGCCATTACGTTGAGGGTAATATGCAGTAGAATGACCTAGGGTAATATGGTATTTAAGGCAAAAGTCAATCATTTTCTTAGATTTGAATGTTGCTGCATTATCAGTAATTATCTTTTGGGGACATCCAAATATTGAAAGAATGTTATTTTATAGGAAGGAGATAATGAAAGTATCTGTGACTTACCTAGAGGGTATAGCTTCAATCCACTTGCTAAAATAGTCAGTGGCTATCAGAATCCACTTATGTTGGGCTGATGATGGGGGCTGAATTTCTCCAATGAAGTCAAGACCCCATTGTTGAAATGGAATTTCTATAGAGACGGGCTTTAAGGGTAGGGGTAACAGTGTTTTCTTACCCTCAAAGATTTGGCACTTATGATAGGAGGTCACATATTTTTTGACATCTGCAAACAAGGTAGGCCAGTAAAAACTAGTTCTTAGGATCTTGTCTACAGTAGTGTTCCAGTATAGATGTCCTCCACAGTCACCTGCATGAAATTCTTGTAGTACTTTGTCAGCTTCTTATTTTAACAAACAATTTAATAAAATCCCACTTTGATCTTTCCAAAAAGTACATTGTCTAAAATACAAAATCTTACTGCTTTAAGCTTTAGAAATATAGTTTTTGTTCTTGATAAACCAAGAGGAGCTTGTAAGTTTAGTAATATAAATATAATACTGCATACCATGGTGAGTCTGAAAATGCTTCACTGATCTCTAGAGTTGCCATCTCTTCCTGATCATCTATTTGAGCAATAAAATTTATGTCTAGGGAATGACAATTTGATTCAGCCATAAGTTTGGCTAAACCTTGACCTTTTATCAACTTTGTGGGTTTTATCTCTATGTCATATTCTAAGATAGTGGCAATCCACTTACCTCTTCTTCCATCAAGACCATCCTGAGTAAGACTGTCTTTTACAACAGCATTTGGGACATAGGTAATGATGTGAGAATAGAGAATGTAAACTCTGAAGTCTTTAATGGCATTTAACAAAGCTAAGGCTTGTTTTTACATAATATTGTTCTTCAAAGATGCATCCCTAAGTGTTCTGTTAAAGAAAGCTATGGGTTGTCCATAACCCTAGTCATTTTTCTGCAGTAAAACTACAACAATGGTGTGTTCTGAAGCAAATGAAAAAATTATGAAATCCTTTTTGAAATCAAGACTTATAAGGACTAGGGTTTTGGTTAAGGCTTGTTTGATGGATTCAAAATATTCTTTGGACTCAACAGTCCATTTAAGAACTGAATCCTTTTTAAGCATGTTATTTAGTTCTTTAACTATCTCAGCCAAATTGGATATGAATCTTCTTAAAAAATTAATCTTACCTAGAAAGGCTTGTAACTCTTTTATGATTCTTGGTGGATTGATGTTAAGAAGTGTTTCTATTCTTGCAGGAACTATTCTAATTCCTTCTTTAGAAATCATGTGTCCCAGTAACTTTCCTTCTTCTAATCCAAATAAGGTTTTCTTAGGATTTAATGAGATGCCAAATTTTCTGCATTTTATAAAGACTTGTCTAAGATGATATAAGTGTTCATAATCAGTCTTAGAAAATACAGTTATGTCATCTAAGTAAATTACCAAGAATTCATGAATTTTCTTTGCAAAATTTATATCCATAGCTCTTTGAAAGGTTTCCCCTACATTCATTAAACCAAAGGGCATTTTTACATACATAAAAGTGCCCCAAAGAGTAGTAAAAGTTGTTTTGGCTTGATCCTCTAGTTGGACTAAAATCTGGTTATATCCTGAAAATCCATATAAAAGAGAAATCCTAGAAGATCCAACTACCCTTTGTAAAATATGATCCATTTTTGGTAAAGGATAATTATCTTTTAAGGATACTTTGTTTAGATTCCTAAAGTCAACACATAATCTAATCTCTCATGTTTTCTTTCTGGTTGGAACTAGGTTAGAAACCCAATCATAATATCCAATTGGTGCAATTATCTATGCATCATACATTCTTTTAACTTATTTTTATTTTAAGGGCATTAAAACAGGGTTTATTCTCCTTAATTTTTGTCTAACGGGATTTTGATCTTCTTTTACAGGAATTTTATGTTGAATTATGTTGGTGTCATAGGATTTAAAGTCCTCATAACTCCAAACAGAAACATCTTGGAATTCCTTAAAAAGAGCAATATATTTTTCCTTTTCTTGTTGAGGTAAGGTTTTGGAAAGTTTTATCATCTTGGGTTTCAGTTTTGTGCCTATGTTTCATTCCTCAATGTCCGATCTAAGTGGCTCCATTTTGGGTTTTCTAGAAACATCATTTGAGTCAAATAAATCTTCTAATGGAGTTAAACCTTCTGGCAAGAAATTATCTTTGAGATTTAATATTTCATATTCATCATCAATTTCTACTCTCTCTAATTTATCTATATCTGATTCATTGAATTTAGTTGGTCTAGAAAACTTTAATTTATTTAGAGAACCCTGTAACTTTGCTCCCCATGAGTGAGATAATAACATTCCATATTTGGGTGGGATATCAACTACTACAATTTCCATAAGTATACTCTTACCAGGATATTGAATTAGTGTTACACATAAATATTTGATTAATCATAGGCATTTTACTTTGCTTGAGTCAAATGAAAATAAATCCTTGTAAGGCCTTGTGCTGTCTAAGTTCAAAGTTTCCATTATAGCTTTGGGCATTAAATTATGTGAAGCTTCTGAATCTAACATTGTGTTGTGTAAAATTTGATCATGAATGGTTAAATTGATATAAAATGGAGGAACTGATCCATCTTGATATTTTCCATTTACATCTGGGCCAAATATCAACTCTGGTTGATCATCATTCAAGTTTATGGAGTCTTCTCCATCATTTATGTTTAGTGTTTCAGTGATGGTTGATTTATACAAATCATGTTTTACCAATTATTTTAAAGGAATTGGTATTTTTAACTTTGCAATATCAGTTTGTATATTGAAAGAAGGTTGAGATTTACTTATTTGAATTAATTATTCTTTAGTAACTGTAGTTTGTGTTGGTTTATCTTGTTTTTCTACTATTATGTTTTCATTTTCAGTTTGAGTTTCTTGTGTTTTACTGCTTTTTGTTTTATTTTCAGGACTAATTTTTGAAGCAGTAGATGTTTTTTCAGATTTAGAATTGTCAGAAGTTGTTTTTGCAGTGGAAACTTTTGGATCTACTGATTTTGGATCAACAGTGGGTGTTTTAGGATCTAAGTTTGTTGTTTTAACAGAATCAGATACTTTTGCAGCAATAGATTTTTGTGAATCTTTTGTAGCTTGATAAACTTCATCTATTATGTCAATAATATTAGGGCTTGGTGAAATTTTAGGATCAGAAACTTTTTGGGAAGAACTAGAGTTTTACCGATTTTCCCAAGGGGGAATTTGTAGAACTTTTGGTGTTGGGGCTTCTACTTTTTTCTTATTTTCAATTTGTGTTGTTTTCTTAGTAGAATTTTCAGTATTTTTCTTACTCCTAAGGTTATATTTCTTGTGAACTTCGTTTATGGCAAAATCATAACCTTGTTTATAATCGAAGGATTCCCCTGAATCTAATTGGAGTTGTTGGAGTTCAAATAAATCTCAATCTTCCTGTGTGAGAAAGATAGTGTTATTATCATCTATTCCCATTAAATTTATGGTATCCTGATCCTCAACATTGTTTTGAGAACTCTCAGCATAATTCTCTTGAAATGGAGGTCTTATTGTTTGGTTTGGGACCGATTCTTTTGATTTTCCTGAATTTATGTTTTTCCTAAAATTGATATTTCTAATTTGTTGTTGATTATCCCATTGAGGTATTCTTTCTATGTTATATAGTCTATCCATAATTCTTTCTAAAGTCTTAGCTAACATATCTAGTTTTGTGTCTAAACTAGAGGCTTCTTCTTTCATGGTTACTCGTCTCTCATTTCTTAATCTTGATTTTTTAGCTAGAATGTTTACTTCTACACCTACAACATCTGTTTGCATTATTTCTAATGTTTCTGCATTTCTTTCTCTTAACTGATATGCCATGTCAGTGTCAAATCCATCTGAAATTTTGAGCAAGACAGAGTCAGGAGTGGGTTTTATATTTGCAGGAATTGAATTGTAAACACTGTTATATCTAGTGCAGTAGCCTTGTACTGAGTCATTGGAAGCTCTCTTCATTGCATCAAATTAAAACAATATTTGTAAGGGGTTTTTCTTATTTTCCCATTTATTTAAAAATAATCTATGGAAAACAGCTAAATCAATTATACTACCTGCAGTAAGACCTTTAAACCATTTCTTTACTTCTCATGTTAATGTTTGTACAAAAAACCTCATTTGTACATCTGATTCATCTATCTCATGGAGTTCAAAGTAATTTGTCATTTTGTTTATATGTTGTTGTGCAGTATAATGTGTAGTAACATCAAAATGTGGTATTTTACTTTGATAATCTTGGGGCATGTCATGAAGTTGTCCTAGAAGAACTAGGGGAGCATATCTAGCAGCCATAGCTTGAATTCTAGCATGGCTAGGAGGTAAAGTGGAAGTACTTGGGGCTGAACTAGAGGAAGAAGCTAATGAAACTGGATTATAGAATGCTGAACTAGAAAAAGTAGTGGAAGAAATAAAAGATGAGGTGGAGGTACTAGGAAGTGAAACTGAACTATATGAGGAACTAGTAGGAAATGAGAATGATGTGTTTGAAAAAGTAAAAGGTAAAATAATGGATGAAATGGATGTAGGGGATGAAGGAAATAATATTCTAGGCTGTAAGGGTAACCTAGGACTAAATGGATTTATAGATTGGATGGTAGTAGAAACTATAGATGATGTCGTGGTATCTAAATGAGGAATGGAAGGTTTAGATATATATGCTAATAGTTGGGATAATTCTATTGCCTCATAAATTTCTTTAAGAATAGTGGCATTAATCTCTTCAAGTTTATCTTGATTTTTTACTTTCTTTAATTCAGAGTTTGCTGCAATATTTTTTTTGTTTTGATTCCAAAAATAAAATAAAAACAGGGTCTAAAACAATAGTGCTTAAATTACTTTTAGATTTGCTTCTGAACAAATAATTTTCAAATTTCAAATCAAACTCTATATCCTGTAAACTCACTAATTCCTTTAGTAATGAATTGACTCTATTAAATGAAATTTTAACATCTAAATTTTATATCTGTTTTTTCTTTTTGCCAATTCTGTCTGGGTTGTCCACTATAACATCAGGTTTAGGATCTAGGTTAGACCTGGTATAATAAAATTTCCTAGAAGTCAGAATTACCAATTTTTTGATAAAATGATACTCACAACTTATAAAACAGTCTTAAAGGCAAAAAGATGATGAAAAAGATTTATTTAAGACTTATTTTATGACTGAGGATTGGTTAGTTCCCCAGTATGGTCGCCAGTATGTTAACAATCTAGTAATTCTAAAGTTGTGAGATTTTAGTTTAAAGTCTAAAAAAACTAGAGGTAACCACAGACCAACTTTTAAACTCTAAGATATAGCCTTCTTAGGGTTCATAGAGGGCTCTCTCTATAATATTTAACTTTGTTTGTTTTATAAAAGATTAGGCTATTTATGATGGTGCAATTTGGTTTTGGTTTGTTTGATTTGGTGGGAAAAATCACCTAATGAAACGGACAGTGGGAAATCTGTTTGTCCATTTGGCTGAGGAGTAAAAAATCAAGCAGACAGAGCTAGGATCAAAGTCAAGAAGTCAAATGTTTTCAGGGAAAGATAGATAACCCATGAAGATCTTGGAAGGTTGTTTGGTGAGGTGATATGATCAGAATAAAGAGCAATGAAAGGTTTTTTGATCTGGAAAAGGGAAGTAGTAGGCAGAGGTCAAATGAAAGAGGGAGAAATTAAGGGTTCCCTACTCTGAAAATTAGCAAAAAACATAAAAATGATAAACAGTAAAGACAGGTGCTTTTAACAAATCCTGAAGTAATACTCCTATTTATTCATTCAAATTTGGAAAATATTTATGGATGCATGTAACAAAGAAAAATAACAATGAAAAGAAGGAAATACTTTACTTCAATAGCTCATCACATGAATCTTGAAATATGATGCTACTTGGTCTGATCCAATCTGCTACTCGAGATTTGAAACACAAAAGCCTTCAAGTCCAATAAAAAATGACTATAGAAATCTTCAGCAATTTATTCCACACTAATACTTCTAAAGATGAAGTATTTATATATAATTGTTTACAAAAATCCTAGAATGCTTCTAGTAATTATCTAAGGAAAATAAAAAATCTTTACAACAAAATAGAAACAATTGCTTAACAAATCAGTAAGCTGTCCTATCTATCCAAAAGAAATAGTAACTGATTATAGATGAGGTGTAGCTGGCTGCCTTGGTCTCTATCTTGTTGGCTTTAGATATTTCAAGTTGTTTTTGAAATCTGATCTACTTATCTTATACTCTCATTGATTCTCTTTAATCTCTGATACTCTTTTAAACTCAGATACTCTTTAGCCACTGTAAAATATGTTTACTGCTGTAAAAATATGTTTTGACTGTAATTCAACAAATTGTTTTTCTCTTTTATTTTTCTGCCCTTTTGTCTTTCATAGTAAATCTGTTAATGACTCCCAGTCTTCATCACTTGGAATTTGTATTTTCTTCAGCTTCCTGAAGTTCTCATATGCTTTTGTATACTTGGAAAAAGTTGGTTTAATGAAAAACAAGTGTCTTATCTCACGCTACAAATAAAATAAGTCCTCGAAACTTCTGAGTAATACTTTTCCTGTTGGAGTGCCTTGTCCACCTGATTTTTCAACTTGCTCCTTTGCATATTCTCTGATCTTTTTATTGTAATCTTCCTAAGGCATTAATTTGTCATTGATGACCAAAATATTAGGCAAAATTCTTTGCCTCAAATTCTCAAATTTGACCATAAACTTGGTTATGGTTATGTTCATATTCTCACATTTTTCTTCAAGCTGCTTCATCGAGTTCTTTTGGGTGATGACTTTCCTTATCTCAAGGATAGTTGTGGTCATGTCAATAATCTCAAGTTCTTCTAGCTCTTGCTTGTTTTTGCTATTAAGAAACTTGATCAATTCTATAGCTTGTTCTAGTTTGTTATCAAGTTCCTCTTTAGTCTTCTAAATCTCTTCTAATGTTGTTTTGAGTAAATCTCTCTGTTCAAAAATCACTTGAATTGAAGGCCACATATCATTTATGGCTTCTATGATTTTGTTCCATAAATTATTTTTCACATATGAAATATGTTCCTTTAAGGTTAATTCCTTTTGTAACTTCTTCAATTCTTCATTTAGTCTGATAGCCTTTTGCTCATGTGTTTTGGCATTTATTTGAGCTAACTTGTTTGTATTTTCAAGGTTATAAACCATCTTTTTCAATCTATTGATTTCACTTGTCTGAAGTGACATTTCTTCCATATATTTCACTAGTTTGTTGGCCTCATCTATAGGGTGAGCTGTTGTAGTGGATGATTCTGTAGCTGATGTTGTGGATAATGTCACTAGCACTGCAGTAGCCATTGGCTCTTTGGGTGCCAAATCTTATGCTAGAGTTGATGGTACAACTATAGTGATCACAGGAATAACTGTAGGAATTTCTGGTACTTTTGGTGTTTCTTTTTCATGAACAAGTTTAGCCATTTGAGTCTCCATTTCTTTGATCTGTTCTGTTAGCTAAAAAATTAAATTCATCATGCCATCCTTCTCATTTTGTCCTTCTATTATTTCCTTGGTTTGAGGACGTTCACTTGATGGCATTTTAAGTTGTTTCCTCAATGCTGCAATGTCCTCATTTTTCTTTTTCACTAACTGCTCTGCTGCTTTGACATTTGCAGGGTCATATCCAACCTGCAAGACCAATTCTTACAAGGATATAATACTGAGATATTTAGCATATAAGGATGCTTTGTCCATTTTCATTTGATATTTCATGTTTGTGATACTATTCTGAAGTTTCTGAACACTCATGGCTTTGATTGTAACAGTAGAGCACAACATCTCTGAACTCTATCTATGAAATTCTATTTGATCAAGAGCATGAATTTTTTCTGTTTGAATTTCTAAATAAATCTTCTTATAATCTGCCACTGTCTTTGGAGTTTTTACTGTAGGCTGCAATACTGACACGATTAGCATTTTGTTTGAATGATCGAAGGCAGATAAAAGTCTATTTTGAACACTTGGTGTTTGTTTCAGGTATTGAGAGTAGATATCATTTTTGATTTCTTCATTCTTTAATTTGATCTATTTGTACTTTTCCCTGATATCTAAATCTTTCTCCTCAGCTGTTTGTGAGGATGAATCTTCCAAGTTTTGTTGTTTCTCTATCAATTGTGTATTTCCATTATTAACCTGTTATTCAATCTATTCTTAATATTATGCTCATTCTGATAACAATTGCAGCATCTGTGTTGGTGTTTGGGAGATCTGTTTCTTCAACATCAATGGTTACCTTCTCTTTACCCACTAAATCTGTTTTGGGCCTTTTATTATATCTTATTTTGAACCTAGTTTCAGTAGTGGTTTCGGCAACATAAGTTTCTTCCTCTCTAACCCTCTTGGTGGCTTTTTCTGGTTGATTTGCAATTTGTAAAGTGTGACTAGTATCACTTTTTTTCACTGTGTGTACTAAAGTATTTTTTTTCCACTAAGTTTGACTGGCATATTTCTCTATCTCTAGTTTTTCCTCATGAATGAAGGGTGTCAATTTACATTTAACTCTCATTTTACTTAGTATCCCTTGTGGATCATAATTCCAAGAAAATCTCTCTTCAAACCTGTATTCTAATAACTGCTTAGCTGCTTCTACCTCTGCATCTCTATGGTTACAAATGGATGGTCCCACTTGATTCTTCAATTTAAACTGTGTTTTCTTCTTTGCTGCTAGGAAATTGATAGAATCAGAGTTTAATATTTTCCTGATATACTCCAAGGAAAAAACCCTCATTCATACAAATTTGGGTAACTAGTAGGGTAACAAATTTGATCCAAACACTCTAATCTCAGTGTGTTTTTCATGTAAGTACCAATCACCAGTCTTGGTCTTCTCTGACAACTGTAAAATCTTCTTCATATCATCATTTATTCTTGGTTGTTCAGTATTTGTTAAGATTTTTATCATTGGATGGATGAAGAAGTCTAAAAACTCTGCATAGGTGAACTCTGTGGACTCTTTCCTGATCAAAGAGGTCCAAAAAAAAACTAAAAGATTATTCCCTTCTACATCAAGATTTTGAAGGGTTAATGGAAAATTATCTACTTGAAAATACAAGAACATGTGGAAGAGGAAATAAGTGTATCTGAACACTCCTTCAATTGGCAATTTAACCAATTGGTCATGAATATTATTAGCAATATATCCAGCATAATCAAAGATAACAGAGGGAAGTTGTCTTGGTGTGAAAGTGGATAGGAAAACTAAAATGGATTCATTTGTATGTTCATCAGTAAAGTATCCTAGGATGAAAGATAACATGGAAATTGCATGCCTAGAACCCTCTAGAAATTTTGAAGTGGAGTATGGAGGATTAATTTGAGGATTTTCTACATGTAAGGGCATGAATATTTGGAAAATTTGGAATCTTCTAGGAAATTCAAGGCCAATATACAACTTGGTAAGTGCTTCAATGGACAAAGGAACTGCTTGAGGATTAGACTTGAGCTGTAGCATTTGATTAATAGATTCAGCAGTAATAGTGAAAAGTACTTCTTTATTGGCATTGACTATTGCTCTTTGCTCATGCATATAATAATGATGACATAATCTAATGAATTCTGGGCATGAGTGGGTAACTAGAACCACATATTTGGGTAAGTGTGATTCCCAAATTTTAACTTCTTCAACATTATCCAAAGGCTTTCCATAGCTCCAGTTATGAAGTTCTAGCAAATTAAATTCTAAAATAGGATCTTCTATCTTATATTCAATATATGCTAATGGAGTGTGCTCAATATCTACAATAGGGGGTTGTAGAGGATTTATAACTATGGCAGTCTTAGAAGATGCAGTTGGAGTAGGTTTAGGCATTTTAAACCTTTTTCGAATTAAAAAACTTTGCTTTTTGGATTTTTTGGTTACTTCTGCAAGATTAAACAGTTTGCAGAAGTATTTTCCACTCTGACAGGGATTTCTTGGATGAAAATAGGCAAAATATGGTCTTTCCTTGAGTTTTTCCTTTCAATTTTAGACTGTCAATAAGATTTACAGACCTTTACTGGTTATAAACAAGAAACAGGGGTTTCTTGGGCTTTTTTCAATGAATAATTGGGTAAAAAGTATTTTAAGATTAAGTATAGAGGCTTAGGCTACCTTCAAAGGGTTTTTGGGCTCAATTTGGGGTTTAAAAACAATGCGTAGCATAAACAGGGTTTTTTTAGAAATTTTGACAGGGTTAGACCTGTTTTTTGAATATTTTTAATAGGCTTATTGCGGTGGATTTGATCTTTGAATATAATTTTTCTTTTAAAAGGTCCTTTCAAATCGAAACATGTTTAATTTCTAGAAGAAAACCTGTTATATGCGAGTACTGGGCTTTGAAGACGTATCTGAAGGTTTTGAACAGTTTCTATGGTATCTTTTCGATCCCTGGAGCAATGCAAAGCTCCTCAACAATCTTCAATAGGTTCAGACTGAAATTTGCAGGTTTTTGGCCTAAAAATGGTGGAAAATCGATGTTTCAAAGTTGTAATGGCTTATACAGAGGTTACGCACAGAAAATATAGAAAATCAGTGTATTTCCAATGTTTTTTAGGCATATTAGGTTAACAGGCGCCTGCAATAAATGGCGATCAACTCAAAATATAGCGGTTTTCAAGTTCAAATGATATAAAACTGTGAGTGGTTATCGTGTGCACTTTGGGTGGTAAGCTATTTCAAACAGATCGAATGCGATCCAGTAAAAGGGCGCCACATCAAGGAGGGAGAAAATGGTAAAACTGCACATTTAGTGTGGAAATGGAAATGTTAATAGGGTGCAACTTAAAATGCGATATCGATTCTCTATTGTTGGATCATGGAGGACTCCTGCAAACGGTCGAGATCTACTATGGAAGTTGCATCGAGATTTGGGAGTGGGGCCAGGGTGTATTAACGTGACGGGGACAAGTTTTAAACTTTATGAATATGCGTTTAATAAAGTTAAAACCTTAGGTTTATAATATGTGGCAGGTATAAGGTTTATACGTTTCAATTAAAACATTACACAATGTTTCAACTATTTGCGGGCTTTATTATATAGTTTTTAAACATTTAACAATTGTTAAATAACTATAGGGGTGGGGTATTTTGTTTTATCGATAGGTTTAAACCAATGGGATAAGGGCGGGGTTTATATTTTGCACATGGGATATTTAAACATTGGCTTAAACATAAAATAGAGGGTTTTATGGGTTATTTTAAATATACGGGTTTAATACTATACGAGAGGGTGTAGTTTAGGGTTAAAATAAATAAGTTGGAAGTTAATATGAAAAGGGATAATGTATATAATGAATAAATACATATTTTATTACTAAGTAAAGTGCAAAATAAAGCATAGCTTGTCTTTGCTGTATTTTTTCACACTTTAACTTAGAATAAATTCATTTTATGGCTTTTGAATGATTTTTGAAAGGAAATGAGATTAGCTATTTAGGGTTTTACTTTTACTAAGTAAAAATGGGTTTTTACTTAGGAAAAAGACATTATGATTTATGGATGAAGAGTAAACGTTGATGAATATGGGTTTTATGTAGGAATTCAATATTTTTAACCAATCAGTCATCGAGCCTTAGGTCTGGTCCCAACAAAAGTCAGAGAAATGCTCTAAGCCTTTTTGACTGATAGTTTAGAATACTGAATAATTGTAGGGAATGAGAAATTAGTGATTTTTTCCCGATGATACTTTATTACATGCTTGCACCACTGCTTTCTACCTACCTATCTTTATTTCTAACATTTTTTACTTCATTTTCATGGGTGCATTTAGAATTGCAACCCTAAATCAATTTTCTTTCAAAGAATAAAAACTATCTAAGTCTAACCTTATTTCATCTGAGGGCTTAGATTAAATTGTTGAGCTCCTCATTTAGTCTCTATTTAATCTACTGATTTTTCAAGTTTATACCGTTTGACATATCTCTATTCTCTATCTAAAACATGAAATTCAAAACATGAAAAGTTAAGATTAAGCTGCTTAGCTGATCATGGATTATGGCATTTATTGACAATCTACACATAATCATTATTCTTGCAGTAAAGTTAATAGTAGTGTCATTTTGACTTTCTCACTTTCAGGTCTTATTTTTATCTCTTTTTTCTTTTGGGGTCTATCTTTTTCTAAGTCCTTTGATCTTTCTTTTAGGACTTTTACCCTCTTTTCATTTTTATTTATTTTTTCATTTTTCAAAATATGGGAAAACAACTTGCAAAAAGCAAGGCATGTACATATTTACAAGACTATCAAAGTCAATTAAAAAATTATGAACCATATTATTATAGGACCCTAATAGCTGGTAAAGGTGGACACTTTGAAGAATGTTGCAGATGCATTGATGAAGTTTGTGAGCATTCAAAATTTCTCTTGGTGTAGAGAAATAATGGGTGTTTCAGAGCTTGACTAATGACTAAGCTCTCCTGTGACCCCCTGCGGAAAGAAAACAACAAGTGGGAGAATGTTGGGTATGTGCTATATTATTTCCATGATTATTTGCAAAGGGGTCACAGGGGGGACGATAGCCCCTCCTGTACGTTGCATCGAGCGCAGCAGGGGGGGCGGCAGCCCTTCTTGTTCAAGGTCCGGGGTAGCGGCTCAAGAAAAAAAAAATTGTACCCTATTTTTCGGTGGGCGGACCTGCCCATGGTTTTGTGTATGGGTTTGCACATGGTTTTAGGGCATGATGGTTTTCGGTCCCTGGTATTTTGTAGATACGGTTAAGCGAACTACGGTTATGTTCTAATCTAGGGTTAATGGATTGGGGTTTATGAATGCTTCGACATGTATATATATGTGTTGTAACACTAAAAGGAACATAATGAAAAATCAAGCTGGTAGCCCCAATTTGGGATCCAGGGAAAAATCTCTGTGTATATTTGTTTTATTTTTTATTCTCTTGTTATTGTTTATTTTCTTTTTTAAGATTCATTTGCAGATAATTTTTGTATAGGGTTAAAACCTACAAGGATCAGGATATCCTGAGGATTTCACAGTTGTCTAACAGTTTGTGCCATCGAATGAGTGAGAACCTCCTTGAATTATCATTGGCTTGTACAAACAAAAATGAGATCATTTTCCTTTTTCTAGCCGGTGTTGTTTAATTGTTTGGAAAACTGTTAATCTGTTTGGATTTCTTGCACCTAAAAATAATGGAAGTTAGCCTTTTTGCTTCATAATTACACAATTTATTAGTAGTTAGTTTTACCCTTTATTTATAATGAATTCTTCCATATTTACTCCCAAAATTAAGGAAAACATATGGAAATTAATAATAAATCAAGTAAATCATGGGGGTAAAACGTACCTTTTTCATGACCCAACAGAAGGTACTCTTCCAACTTTCATTGTTGATGCATTACATACATCCTCAACATGTCCTCCAAGATCCTGTTGACACTCTCAGTCTGTTCATATATCTACAAATGATAAGTTGTGTTGAAGACTAACTTGATGCCCAAACTTGTGAACAACTCCTTCCAAAATTTGTAATTGAACTTTGAGTCCTTAAATAACAAAATCTACTTTAGAACACCATGAAATCTAACCACATCTTTGATGAACACCTGTGCCACATCTATATATGAGTATGTAGTATTCACTGGAATGAAGTGTGCAATCTTTGTCAACCTATTTACAACCATCATGATGGAATCATGTTGTCTATCTGTCTTGGGAAAAACTGTGATGAAATATATGGAAATTAACTCCCATTTCCACTCTGGAATCACAATTGACTGTATTATTCCATCTGGATGCTTACACTATGCCTTAACCATATGACAATCTTTACACCTAGCTACAAACTATGCCACGTCCTTCTTGAGATTCAGACAATAAAATAACCGCTTCACTGCAATCAATGTCTTCTGATAGCTTGGGTGACTAGAATATGGTTTCACATGAAACTCCCTCAATGTCACCTTCTTGAGCTCACTGATTTCCGAAACATATATCATGTCTCTAAATTTGCCCAATCCATTTGTTGTGAGATAGTAGTCCAAATACTGTACACCTGCACCTGTACCTGTACTACTACCCGTACTTGTACTTGTACTCTACTGCAACTTGTGCACAATATCCATATACCTGTCATTCTGTTGTCCTGCCTGTAAGATTCTATCTTGTAAATCTGTCCCATAGGAGCTCATAGATGTTATGTAATTTACTTGTACCCGCCTGCTAGGAGTATATTTGACCCTATTCTCCTTCCCTTTGATGTACCTAATTTCGAAGTCAAACTCACTGATTGTGTCCAACCATACAGCCTTCCTGGCATTCAGATTTGGCTGGTCAAAAAAGTACCTTAACCCAATGTGATCACTCATAAGTATAAACCTCCTTCCAATAATATAGTGCCTCCACATCTTCAATGCATGTATGATCGCTACTAGCTGAAGATCATGTGTTGGGTAGGTCTTCTCGTTCTCATTTATTTTTTGTTACTGATAGTATACCACATGTCCTTCTTGCATAAGGACCCCACCAAGTTCTCTTTTGCAAGCATTTTTACATAATACAAACTCCTAGTCTTGATCTGCAATCTTTAACACTAGAGCATATGTCAAAAAATGCTTAAGCTGCTCAAATATAGCCTCGCACTCCTCTGTCCAATAAAACTTCTTACCTTCCCTCTACAATGATGTGATAGGATAAGAAATCCATGAGAATTTCCTGATGAACCTCCTGTAAAAACCTGCCAACCCCATGAAGGATCTCACCTCATCTACATTTCTAGGAGCTACCCACTCCATGATGGCCCTTATCTTTTCTGGATCTACTGCAATTCCCTCCTTGGAGACAACATTTTCCAAGTAATGTACCTTAGTCTGGAAGAAACTGCATTTTCTGAGCTTAGCATACAACTTATTTTCTCTTAAAAATATCAACACTGCTGCAAAATGATCGACATTCTCTCCCTCATTTTTAGAATATACCAATATATCATCAATGAACACAATAACAAACTTGTCTAAATAAGGACGCAACACACTGTTCATCAAACACATAAATTTAATTGGGGAATTATTCAAACTAAATGGAACTAAAAAAAACTCATTATGCCCATAGATGGTCTTGAATGTGGTCTTATAGATGTCCTCTTCTTTTATGCATACCCGATGGTATCTTGATCTCAAGTTGATCTTAGAGAACACCGCTGCTCCCTTCAACTGATCAAACAAATCATAAATCCTTGGCAACATATACTTGTTCTAGATGGTGACTTTGTTCAACTTCCTATAGTCAATGCACAATCTGAGAGTACCATCCCTCTTCCTCACAAAAATACTGGTGTGCCCCATGGTGATACACTTGGCCTAATATGTCCATTGTCCTTTCTCAAGCATCTATTTCAGCTGCAATTTTAATTCTATCAACTCAAGTGTGCTCATTCTGTAAGGTGCCTTTGATGTTGGAGCTTCCCATAGTACCAACTAAATAGAAAATTCTACCTCCTTGTGAGGTGGCAACTCTAAAATATCTACAGGAAATACATCCTAAAACTATTATAGAACTGGGTACCTACTCAAAACAGATGCATCCTCAACTTCCTTATGCTTGTCACTAGAGATATGAACTAAAAATAACACATACCTTTACCTATGATTGCACTTGGACTGCATAGTCATCACCTTCCTAACTGATGTGGCTTTCCTATAAGACTCCTAGTTCCCCATTGTCATCCAAACACACAATTATTTGTCATAACAATCCACCTTGGTCCTGTGAAGGTATATCTAATCCATATCCAATAGCATATTGTATGATCCCAATGGAAATATGTTCAAGTGTGTTGTTGTAGTCATACCATTTAGTTCAAATGCACAAGCTCTTACCCAATGGTGAGCTCTTTTCTTCGTACCTGTATCCAACTATACTAACCAAGATTCTACATGCATTTCCTTATTCAAACCACACTTATCCACCAAGTTAGGACTAACATAGCTATAATTAGACCAGGGTCGATCAAAATAGAAATAAATTGATTAGAAAGCTTAACATCCATCTGAATGATTGATGCCTAGTGATTTGCCTACCTATTTTCCACAACTGCATAAATACAAGGAATGATCTACCCAAAATCTCCAACAGTCTGCACCTCTTGTGCACTATATACCTGAGGCCTACCACCATGGTTCTGCGGATGTTCTCTCTTGATATGCTCCTTACCACATGTCCAACACTCCAACCATCCAGTCCCCTCACCTCTATGTTGTTTTTGTGATCCATGTCCCTATATAGCTACATTAAACTTCTTTTGTGGTGCCACATTTTTTTCTCTTCTACATTCTGAGGCCTTACTCTTTTCAGTTGCCATTTACCTTTACCTTTGTCTTTCCCTTTCCATCCTTGCTGAGATGCATTCTTATGCTTGGACTATTTATAAAAATGCTTCAATTTCCCTTTGACTTCCTCAAGTGACTGAGGCTCATCATACTCAATTCGATCTCTAAATTGTAATGGCAAACCACTGCTAGACCACTTATCTTTACCCTTCTCATCTTTAAAACATGGTACATACCTCAATAGCTCCAGGAACTTAGTCATGTACTCTTCATCTATCATTGACCCTATATTTAGCTCATAAAATTATTTTACCTTACTTTCTCAGCACCTTTCTGCAAATTAATTCTTCATGAAAAGCCTTATGAACTCATGCCAACTCAATTCCTCTATCCTGACGTGTCTAACCCGCTTCACATATTCCCACTAGATATCTACTTTACCGCTAAGGCTGAAGATAACTACTATGGACTTCATATTATTTGTGTAATTATGCAACTAAAATAACTTCTTCATCTCAAGTATCAAGGCTTATGTATCTTCTGGTTTCTTCAAATATCCATCAAAAGTAGGTGGCTTTTCTTTCTTAAATTAATCTTGCAAGTATCCCCTATCACTCCTCCTATAAGGATGATAACAATGACGATCATGATGTCTATCCAAACCAAAACTAGAATAGTACTTGTACTATCACCCCTCCTATCTTGAGTGTCCAACATCCTTCCATATCTCATTGTGTCAACTCTATACGAACTATGTTTACAAGGAGACCTATTGCCATATTCCCTATTAGTTTTCGCCTCCTGTCATAGTTGATCAGAAGTGGCCCTTTCTGCAACAATTCTGACAAGCTCTAAAGAAGTATTGCATTCACCTCTTCTTGTTTCTCTTGTGCATGTATGATCCTAGCATTGTCTTCCTTACAACTCCTTATTTCCTCCTTTAAGCTTCTCAATGTGTCTGCCAAATCATAAGAGTTCCCACCACAATGCTTATCTCATTCTTAGGGAGTGTCTTTGTAGTCTACCATCTTTCTATTCATTTTGATATTTTTCCTGTAAGTCATACTATGTCAAGTAAACCAAATCATAGTAAACCAATGTACATTAGTATAATTTGGGGAAGATACCTCATCTGTGAGATCATCCAAATCAGCGTGATACATATATAAACATAATCATAACAACATGTAGACATATAACAATAAATGTACAAATCACATAAGCATCATTCTAGATGGAGTCCAGTCATACTTGCATGACAATATCACTACACATACAATGACCTTGTGCATGACGACATCAACCATACTGACGTACGTGAACAAAAAAAATCATAAGAATAGACGATACACAAACGTGCACACGAAAAATACACAAGCATAAACATGGACAATACACACTCATAAAAACATATAATCAAGCATAAAAAAATAATACTTGTAACAGCATGTAACCAAACATACAAGGACAATACATGTAGGCACTTAACATGTATAAACAACACATAACCAACCATACACTTATGACAACACAGTGTACAACAACACCATAAACCTACTCATGGTGACATCACTACAACCATGACTAACATTGTGCTGATGCACCAAGCAAATAAATCACAAGTAGGAGAAACACCTATGCAACCAACATAAAATCATGATCAACACACCGCCCATCTAGTCTAAGGGGTGAACCATTCTTTGATACCACCCTACAACACCCTCATCCCACATCTACCCAAGTAACCAGACAACTGGAGTAAACATGTGATGAGAGGTTACCGTGATCAGATTCAAGCTCCTAGGTGACATTAAGGAAGTGGAACTGGCATAAACAACTCATAAAAACCTTCCACGTCAACAACAACACTCCCAGGAACAATCCACACCACTCAGGTAGCTAGCCCCTAGGTTCCATTGATATTTTAGCCCACTTAACCCTCGAACACTCCCACAGTATGGTCATGGGTGTGTCTTGGAGGCTCTGGATGCATGCATAAGATTGCATTCTTGTGTCTAGGCCACTTCCCATAAATTAATGACATGTTATGGAATGAAATAAAACAATTAAAAAATGATTCTAAAGAAATTATTAGAACAAGGACTTGACTAGACCTCCTCACATGCAGCCTATGACCTTTCACCTCCATCTTCTCCTAATTTCCATTATTTTCATAAATAAATGTGCCAAAAATGCCATTTTTACTTTCTGAAGACTTTTCCTTTTCCTTTTCTAATTTCCTTATCCATATTAACCGAAATTAACACCCACTAGGATGCGTTTCCCAACATTTAGCTTAGAATAAAGGTTCCATCAACCATGGTTATTATTTTTAAAATTTACTACATGGAATTTTCACAAGGGTTGTTACATTCCCTTCCTCGCAACGGTAAAGAATATTAGGCAAGGTGTGTAACCAGGTCAGGTGGCCTACCAACAAAATTTTTAGAGGGTGTGGTAGTTTTAATACTACTGGTGCTGGAGGTGGAGACTGGAATTTTCAGTTGGGAAATGAAAATTTGAGTTTTAGGAGGATGCTCCTACTTGGTTCTCCTGGAGGTCTCCTATGGAGATCCAAGCGAGTGTCGTGACATTGGTGAAGGTTGGAAAACATGGGAAGTATTGTGAATCAGAGTAGATCAAGTGTTCATCTAGGATCCAGGATCAAGTTCGTGTCAATATTTTTTTTTGTTGGTTAGCCCTAATTTCATCCATGGCATAATTGTTCATCTTCTAGTCTTGTGGCCCCGACCTTTCATCATTGAAGTTTTTGTGGAGGCAATCATGTTATCTTGGGATCATTTTGGAGTTCTTGTCTTTGTTTTTATTATGTGGCGGTGGAATTTTAGAGTATAGACGACCTTGGCACTCTGGTATGTGAGTGGGTGGACTGAGTGCTTGAGTGGCCTCTAGCTTGCTGCTTGTAGAGAGTGTGGTGCAGTTTAAACCCTCCGACTTAGAGTGGTATTTACTTTGTGACTCATATGTGTCTTGGCTTATTTCTATTTCAGTGGGTGTCTTGGAAATAAGTGGGCCACAATGATTCACGGTTTTGTTATTCTTTTGTTACGGTGTCCCCTCGTCGGTGGTGTGTACACTTAGGGTGTTAAATTATTCCAATATTTCTTATTCTTGTCCTTCGAGGGTCACTCAAAATTTTTCATTGAATTTGGGTTGGTATTAAGGTCAGGACTTGGAAAAATAATACTATTTCCTCATAAATTTTCAACGATTGTGGAAATTGCGCTAGTGTGCAGTTTAGGTGTTTGTTTTTTTAGATAGGGATGATCCACTAGTGTGTTAGACCCCGCAGAGGAGGCGTCCATAGTGGGAAAAAAGGAACACATGTTGGGAGGGCAGGGGAGATGAGCGATGAGGAACAAGGTGGTATGGAAATGGAGGGAGAACTTGTGCAAGGCCAAGCCCCCTCGTCAGGCTCTGTAATTCAAATTCCCTAACTCCGCACAATTGTTGATCAATTGAGGGATATCCAGTCCAACCTACACATCCTCCATGAGCATAGATATGAGGATTGAAACGAGCTTGTGGTGTATATCAATGACATCCAATATAACTAGAATGAGATATTAGAGCAGCAATAATTTCTGAGATGTATCCAAAACTGCACAAATGAGAGATCGAATGAAATCGAGGCACATTTGGCTCACATAAACTTCCATTTCCAAAAAGTCCATGGTCCTTAAGTAGCTCCGGGTGGCGAAGCTTTTCCTCCTCCTCCTTGATATGAGAATTATTAATTTCTTTCTAGTTTTTCATGTCTTTTGGAATGTATGGCTATTTTTTCCATAGGAAATAGGGAATGAATAGATACATATTTTACATTACCGTGTCACTCTTTGTGCTAACAAATCTTATTGGAGTGAAAAAATAAAAGTCGTACACTATCGCCATGCACTCTATTTTTTTTTATAATATAATGAAAGCTTCTTTAACTAAAAAAAAAAATACAAAATATATTATTAATTTTTCCATTATTTTATATTAACAATATGAATTTTTATATTAACGTTATTATTAATTTTTTAATATACCATTTATTTTTTTTCGCTACGAGCCCTCGCTATGGCTGACCTAGTGGCTCCCCGACTGCACAGTGCCTGGGCCTTTCGCTGCCATGGCTCACCCGAAGCTTGATCTAGGTGGGACTCCCTCTAGTAACACCCCTGACTCTGCCCATCAATCCCAGCCTGATGAGGCCACCTCTATATTTTCCTCTTTTATCACTTCAATGGGCCCTCATAGAAATTGTCCAGATATCTCCAAATTCATCAAAAAACTCGAAGCAATCTCCAAGATTAATCTTCCCCCCAATCTGCCACGCAAAGCAGCGCTATCCCCTTTGGAAAAAATACTTGTCGGACAGTTTACTGGGCTTTGGCCTTCCCCCAAAACGATCCAAAAATGGGTGGAACAAAACTGGGCACAAGTTACTCAGGGAAATATCTCCATTCAGTTCTGTGGCAGAGGTTATTACAACTTCCACTTAGAATCCAAGGACGGCCACGACTTAATCTTCAGAAGCGGTCCTTACTTCATGGACACCAGAGGTATATATTTGAACATATGGATGCCAGAATTTGATCCAGAACTGGATATCCCTAATGCAGTTCTGGTCTGGGTCATTCTTTCGCAACTTACCCTGCACTGTTGGGGAGATGAATCTGTAATAGCAATAATGAATGCTGTTGGAAATTATATCGACAAAAGCGAACCAAAGACAATATGTAGGCATGCACAAGGATCTGTGTCAAAGTTGATCTAGGAGAAGGACTCCCGAAAGCCATAAAGCTCAATGTTGACAACTAGATGCATATTCAGAAATTGGATTATGAGAAAATACCCTTCAAGCGCAAGGTATGTTACGAATATGGACATTTCGCTAATAAATGTAACAAAAAAGATGAAAATAATAAGAAAAATGAAGAAATCCAAGATCCAAAATGGGAACAAGTGAAAAGTAAAAAGACTGTAAAAAAATCTCAGCTCGCCCCTCCCCCTTCTCCTCCATCTGTCCCTTCCTGCCCTACCCACAGGTCTTATGTCCACCCTTCCCCTTCCTTCCCAGAATCCTCCCCCATCTTGGGCTCAAACCCTTTTGAGCCTCTCTTCATTCCTTCAGATCCCCCTAATCCCTCCCTCTCCCTCCCCCTCAACCCCCATAACACCTTTGACCTCTCCTCTCCTCCCCCTAGCCCCCCTCCCCCTTTGGGCCGCCACTCCACAGTCCCCCTCTTGGAGTCCCCCCCCCCCCCCTTCCTCTCTAGCCCCCCTCCCCCCCTCCCCCACCCTCCCACTTATGACTATATCCTTACAAGAAATCAATCCAAGGAATCCTTAATATCCGCTGATCATTCCAAGAAAGCAGGAAGGAAGTCAAATAAATAAATAAGAGACGAGGCAACTATGAAGGATCTCACCCTAGTAACAAAAAAACTAATGGATAACTACCTTGAGAAAGGAAATAAGAGCAAAGAAAAAACCCATCAAATCCACAGAGGGAAAGGTCCCTCATCCTCAATCCCCATTAAATAATGGTAATAGTCTCTTGGAATTGTAGGGGATTAGGTCACCCCTCCCAACTAAATATCATCAAAGACCTCATCAACAAGGAAAAACTAGACATCCTCCTTATTCAAGAGATAAAAATTAGTAGTCATGAGATGCAGAGTATCACAGCAAAAATAAAAAAATATCAGGGGATAGCTATTTAAGCCAACGGTGCATCCAGTGGAATTTGAACTCTTTGGCATAAAGTAAAGTGGAAATTGTAGAATTCAAAAATGGAATCTCATTGGAATAAAATAAATTTGAAAAGTTCATTTTTGGAAAAGCAAATAATCTTAGACAACATCTATTCCCAAAATCACTACAAAGACAAGGAAATCTATTGGAAAACCTTAAAATAAACAACAATGGCAGATCAAGAAGAGGATCCAATCATTGGAGGATACTTAAATCTAATTTTGAAAGCAGAAGAAAAAAGAGGTGGCCTCTTTCAGCCAGATCCATCTAGGGAAACCCTTGAAGAAATCATAGAGAAATGCAACCTTTGGACATCCCACTCGAAAATGGGAAATTCACTTGGGAGAACAAGAGATTGGGAAAGGACAAGATCAAAGCAAGGCTAGACAGAATCCTCATTAGGGACAACATGGTGGCAATCTTTAGCAAAGTCTCTTCCAAGATCATCCCATCAATAGCTTCAGACCACAAACATGTTTCCATCGAGCTTGGTTCAACAGAAAATTATGGGCCTCTTCCCTTTAAATATAACCAGTTGTGGAGTAGCCATGAAGAGGTCAAGCAAGATGTTGCAAAAATATGGAAACATAAAATTAATGAATCTCCCAGCTATATATTGGAAAAAAAAATAAAGAGCATCAGAGCAAGACTGAAATATTGGGCAAAGATAAGCTATAAGGAACCGCAGAAAGAAAAATAAGAGTTGCAACAAGAGTTAGAAAAAATACAAGATAAAAAGGAAAACATGGATAACACAACAGAAAATCAGATAAAGGAAAAGGAGATACATTGGAAAATATATAGAAGTAACAAGCAAGAGGAGGAAACCTGGAGGCTAAGGTCTAGGCAGCTCTGGATCCATGCAGGGGATAAAAATAATACCTTCTTCCAAAATTCATCCAAAACAAGAATGAAAAAAAATAATATAGAAAAAATCATGGGAGGAGGGTCTGAGATAAAGGGCCAAGAAGACATCAAGAAAGAATTTTTCCAGCATTTCAAAACTCTCCTAATAGTTGTGGAAAAACACACAAATACAGAGTAATTTTTAATGCATATTCCAAAAATTACTAGTGAGGAAGAAAATAAAGAAATCTCCAAAGAAGTAACATAAAAAGAAGTCATGTCCGCAGTTTGGAGCCTACATCCAAAAAAGGCACCAGGCTCGGATGGCTTCTCCATCTCCTTCTATCACTCCTTCTGGCATGTAATAAAAAATTACTTGTTAAAAATGATAAGATATGTTATCAAAAAGAAAAAAATGGGAGGATTCAAAAATTCCACCTTTATTGCCCTCATCCCAAAAGACCCCTGCATCTCATCACTTAAGAGATTCCGCCCCATATCCCTATGAAATTTATCCTACAAAATCATTTCTAAAATCCTAGCTGGAAGACTTAAACCTCTCCTTCACTCCCTCATCTCTAAAAGTCAAGGAAGCTTCGTTCCAAATCGTCAAATTGTTGACAATATCATTCTTGTCCAAGAGGCCCTCCACTCAAGCTTTTCTTGCAATGAACAGGGCTTCCTTCTAAAAATGGACATGGCCAATGCTTTCGACAGATTTAATATATACAATCTCTCTGATGTTCTTAAAAAATTTGGATTCTCTGATGATTTTATAGAAACTATAAAGGCCTGTACCAATGGCCCTTAGATTTCCCCTCCTGTAAATGGCATACCATGTGATTATTTTTAGAGCTCAAGAGGGCTCAGGAAAGGCTGCCCCCTGTCTCCATTCCTCTACATTCTAATGGCTGACTCATTGAGTAGAAATTTGGAACATTGCCATAGAAACTCCTCCTTAACTGGCCTGACTATAAGCAGGGGCACCAAAAGCATCAACCATTCCTTGTTCGCAGATGACACCCTTCTTATGGGGGGAGCATCCTGTATTGTGGCAAGAAGATTTAAATTTTTTTTTGACAACTTCATGGATGTTTCAGGAGGGCCGGTTAATAATGACAAAAGTTTTTTATATGGCTAGAACACCCCTCCAAGAACTATTCAAAGAATGTCAGAAATTTTGAAAATTCCTTTCCAAACAAATTGGAGCCACTTTCAATATCTCAGGTTTCCTATCACCAAGAAAAATTTAAAGACCAAGATCTAGAATAAATATGCAGAAAAAATGAAAAAAAAATTCCATTTTTGGGGGATGATATGGTTAAATCAGGCGGGAAGAGTCACTCTCATTAAATCAATCCTTTTAGCGCTGCCCCTATATCATTTTTCTCTAATAGCGACTCCTGCCAACATTCATAAACAAATTAAAATCATAATCAGAGGCTTCTGATGGAAGGGAGGAAAAACTGAAACAAAAAAATCGAGCCTTGTCAAATGGAACTAGGCCACTTCCCACTACAAGAATGGAGGGTTGTCTATCAGAACCCTTGGGCTAATGAATTTGGCCCTCAAAACTAATATTTCCTGGAGGTTTCTAATAGGAGAAAGATGTTGGTGGAAAATTGCTTTAGAAGAAAAATACCTCAATGCTCCAAGGATCTCTTTTTTGGAAGGGAGCCCCCCCATAAGACCATGCTCCCAAATTTGGAAGCTCATTTCCAATGCAATTCCGGTGATAAGGAAAAATATCTCCACAAGGCCAGGAAATGGGGGAAAAATCAATTTATGGATTGATATCATCATGGGGAATCCCCCCTTGGGATGCATCCCAAATATTCACGGTCTAAAGATTTGTATGATAGTAGAAGGTTATAAAAAATTGGGGAAAATTTCGAAATGGGAGGAATATATCACCTGGAAGCAGTGGGATATACCCAACTTGCCAATCGAACTCATGGACCAACGGAACTCCATGATCTTTCGGTTGACTGGAGCTGCCCCTTTAGCTCAGAACATCCACGATGCCCATTTTTGGATCCCTACACGTGGAGACTATATATTCAAGTCAGGTTATGACATAATACAACATCATCAAAGGCAGCAAGATTGGCAGTATTGGAAGTGTGCTTGGAAAGTGGAAACGCTCCCAAAGATCAAGATATTTTTATGGAATATTCTTTAGAGAAAAAATCTCACTGCTGAAAATGTGAAAAGAAAAGAGGAATCCATGGGCCTTCTTAGTGTCCCCTTTACTTGCAGGAGGAAGAAAATATCCAGCATCTCTTCTTAGACTTCTATTTCTCCAAAGAATGTTGGAAGAGAATGGTGTTCCCAATTGAAGAAAATCTGAATTACAATATCCCTCTCAATCAATTCTTAAACAAATGGAAGAGTACTTGCCCCTGCACTTTAAAAAGCAAAGTCACTCTGCAAAGGTTCTGCTCTAGCATCCCCTCCTTCCTCTGCTGACAGATTTGGCTTGCAAGGATGTAATGGTGTTTAAAAACAAAAAGCCAACTTTAGAAAGAGTGACATCAAGGGTCTGGAGCCAAATCATAGAGTTCCTATCAGTAAAATGGATCAATGTAATCAACATGCAACAATTAAATAATGAAGAAAAGAGTTGGATCAACTTCGCCTTTAACAACATTACCACCCAACAAATGAAAAAAACCACAAAGGAACAACCAAACTGGAAAGTTATAAAGAGGAAGAAGAATTCCAAAACTGGATCAGATCTCTCAATAGGCCATGTATTTTCTTCGACGGGGCTTCCAAAAGGAATCCTAGAAATGCTAGAGCTAGTGGAGTTATAATACACAGAGATAATTCTAGCCCCATTCAGTACAGTTGGGGCATGAGAAAAATGTCCGACAACAAAGCGGAAGCATATGGTCTCCTTCTGGGCATTAAACTTTTAAAATATAGAGGCATGGACAGCCCAATTATTTTTGGAGACTCTTATATTATTATTTGTGCAATGGTAAGTGGAAACAGGCCAAAGAATGCAGCTCTCCGTCAAATTATCAATAGAGTGGACCAATATAAAATGCAGGCTGGTGGGAATGAGTATTATTACATTCTAAGAAATAACAACAAATTGGAAAACTCTTAGGCAAACGAGGTAGTTGGTAGATAAATTGGATAGGCCATCATTGATGGAAACATCACAACAATTCCCATCCCATGATGGCTTAGCTCAAGCCCATCTACATTATGGATTTTCACTCCCTCAAAGTACATATTCTGCTCAGCTCTGATCTGACTTGATTCTCTAAGCATACTTACAATCAAATCCACAAAATCTAGAATTGGATATCATCGAATCCTCTTAAGATATCCTACAAAATCTTCCAGCGTATCCTCTCTCAGAACTTCATTCTCCATCCCGAGAACTATCTGTACACTGGCACTCCCCTCTTTGTATATTCTCTCTCTAACCCATCCATCTGTTGCACCCACCTCTTATTCCTAAAAACACTTAAAATGTACAACCGCCTTATTCCATTACTTTCATCAGTCTCGACCATCACAAAATCCTTTCTCTTCTTTCTTTTTTCATTCTTCATTGCGATTTGTGCTTTTGCAATCGCAAATCGCATTCCCCACTTGGTTCCCGTTAATGCGTTCCACTTTCAAGCCCCGATTGCGATATTCTTACCGTACTCCACTGCCACATTACCACTCGCATCTTGCATTTCGCAAATTCGACATTATCACATTTCACACTTCACAGAATCCTTTCTCTCCTTTCTTTTTCCATTCTTCATTACGATTTGCACTTTCACAATTGAAAATCACATTCCCCACTTTATTACCATTAATTCGTTCTGCTTCCAAGCCTTGATTGTGATTTTCTTACTGTACTCCACTACCATGTCACCCCTCACATCTTGCATTTCACAAATTCAGCATTATCGCTTTTCACACTTCGCTCATTTTGCTCCCGCTTCGTTAACTCTTATCACTCCCAACCACCGATTGCGACATTACTGTATCACTCTGCCACGTCATCCCTATCACAAATCACATTTCGCAGTTTCTCTTCCCATTGCAATCCTTCCATCGCACTTTTCAAAGCCTCCCTCTCCAAAGTAGTTTTGCGATATTAAAAGTTTTAATAAAGTTTTAAACCCTTTTTCAATCTTCAAAACCTTTGTTGTCATCTTCAAAGTTGCGTCCTTCATTCATCTGAATAAAGGCAACAAAAACTTCTCCTTTCCTCACAATATGAATATGGATCCCTCCGAAGAGAAGATTCATCCCTATGCTTTTTGTAAATCTCATAAAATAGTCATTGAGCAGTCAAAGAACCAAATGATCCAGAACAGGGCTCACACTAAAGAAGAAATAACATTCCTTCGAAAGTAATGGTTTACAAGCAGTGCATACTTGAAGGATGTCAAAATCGTTGTTCCCACCTTGAAGGAACAATTCTCTTTGTGCATGACCTTCTCACAAAAATGTTTGAGCGCAACTCCAACTCCCTGGACCAAGGAAGTGGCCTCACGGAGAGTGAAAATACTGTCAACAAGTGAAACCCCCCTCCCTTTGTTTCTCACAGCTGAGTCCACTTTTGATTAGGATTTAATATAGTTTAATATGAAAACAAAATGTATATTTTTTCTTAATCATTTTGTTAGAATCTATAGTCTAAATACGATAACCTCTATAGCTGAAAGGCATGTAAGAAGTAGCACCTTGTATGAAAAAAAATATACCATTTATTTTTTATCTAAAGAATAGAAATAAGTTTTGGAATTTTCTATATTAATTTATTTTGATCAATGAGCGTGATTCACATTCAAATTATATATATATATATATATATATATATATATATATATATATATATATATATATATATATATATATATATATATATAATTTTATTAAATAAAGATAATTTTACTAAATTTTAACACATTAATTTTTATTAATCTTTTTAAATAAAATGTAATTATAAATTTACCAAACATCGAAAAAAGTGTAATATCTCTTATATTTATTGAGATCTAATTAATTACAAATTTTCAATCATAAATGCATTAGAAATTGGTGTATTAGTAATTAAATTATTGTTATATTTCATTTTATAATAATAAAAATATAAATTATAATTTTATGGATATATAATTTTTATTTTTATCAAGAATGGTTAAATATATATTTAAAATTTATATAAATTTATTTTAAATTTTTTTCTCTATGATTTGATGAACAATTTGTTTCCATAATTATTAGTTTCATAAATAATTTGTTTTTATAATTATTTAATTCAAATATTAAAGACATATTATAATAAATCAACTCCACTTTTAAATTTACAGATTTTCTAAAAATTAAAATTATTAAAAAAATGTAAAAAATTAAAAAATTATTATTAAACAAAATTAAATTCAATAATTTTTTATAAACTAAAATTTTGAACATTATATTTACATATAAAAGGAACATAATACTCATCAGATATTCAAACTCGTCTCCCACTTCTTAGAGATATTCAAAATCCTATCCACTTCTTAGTGTTCTTTATAAATAATTAACTACAACATTTCATTCATAATTTTGTTAAAGTTGATATATAGATTTTTTAAAATAAGAAATTTTTAATTATTAAATGGTAGATACAATTTAAATATTTATACATAGGAAATTAATAAATAAAATTTAAAAATTAATAAAAATAATTTATTATAATAATAAAATATTAATAAAAAATTATTAATTAAATTTATTTTTGATAGTTAAAAAAATGATTATCATTTTTTTTCCTTTCTCAATTGTAATATTTTTATATAAAATATATAAATATTGAATAAATATTAAAGAAAAACAATAATATATATATATATATATTGTTTTGCTTGGCTTTCACCCTGAAGCTAGTGAATAAGTGCAAGAATTCGACTTTCTTTTAGGTTGTGAAGTCGTCGTATGATCTTCTAACATATGGCTTATGGACTAAATGGGTATAAAATTTACATCACATATTTTATATAATATTTTACAATTAAACCATCACTGATTAAACTGCACCAACGCATAAAATATAATATAAATTATGCATTGTTCAGTGTGTATATAGGTTGGCTTTGGATTTATCTATTTTTTTTTTAAAGTCGAATGTACATGTACATGCAAGTTCAAAAACGAATCAGATGGTCTGAACCTACCCAATTTCCACTGGGTACTACAGTAGCATGCTAACTTTTAACACTAACTGGACAATGCTAGTGTATTTCATTTTATAATAATAAAAGTATAAACTATAATTTTATGGATATATAAAATAATCCATAAAAAAAATATTTTATATGGTATTAAAAATAATTAAATATATATTTAAAATTTAAATAAGTTTATTTTTCAAATTTATATAAATTTAATTAAAGGATTTTAGCTTGGTGATTTGGTGAACAATTTATTTATATAATTGTTTGATTTAAATATCACATATATATTATAATAAGTCTACCAAAATTTTAAAATTACATATTTTCCAAAAAAAATCTAAATATTAAAAAAATAAAAAAAAAGATTATTAAACAAAATTAAATTGAATTTTTTATTATTAAAATTTAAATATTTTATTGACATATAAGAAGAACCAAATACTCACCATAAATTCAAAACCCTATCCACTTCTTAGAGTTATTTATAAATAATTAATTACAACATTTCAATCATAATTTTGTTAAAATTGATATATAGATTTGTTAATTGCAAAAATTATATATATGTGTGTATGTTTTTTTAACAAGTTTGTGTTGGAATGGTACATCTATAGACGTCTTCTGCTGTTTTAGGAATTCAACTTTTAGGTTGTGGTGAAGTCATGAAAGAATATATATATATATATATATATATATGGATTTGGATCTTCTAATTTCTTTTTTTAAAAGCAAGATTCTACATGCAAGTTAAAAAATGAACCAGATGGCCTCAACTTATCGAGAGAGAAACCAAGTCTATTGACCATCTGGTGGAGTCATATCCTAATCAAAATTCAAAATTCCTGATGAAGTTTAATAACGCTAAAAACATTGCAGTATCATGTTGACCTTTAATACTAACTAGATAATGCCCAATAAAAAGTACTAATCATCAGATGATTCATTTGGGGTTGGATCTTTTCTAGTGGATCCTCACTGAGTCGATGAGGGAATACATGGGATGTGAGTCTCAATTCTTTCCAGTCTCCCTATCACTTGATTCAAGTCAAACTTCACTTATTGCCTGTGCCGGCAGAGCAGAGCCAACTCTCCCTATGACTGCATAGGATATTCTGGTCATGTTGTCATAACTTTGACCATGAGGGTCTTCATTCTCCAGTATAGAAGAAGTGTATGAGTGTACAGGTTCTTTCTTCTAGTTTGTCCTAGGTCTATTTCAATGTTTCCCCAATCATTAAATAGCTCTGTCCTTCTTGGTTTTGGTCTCGAATTTAACATTTCCTCCCATTCTTCCAGTCCGACACTGAATATGGACGAGGAAAAGGCTCTACATAATACTAATTCCTCCACCTCTAGTTGAGACCCACCTTCGCGACCCCTCCATCTTCCAGCTCGTCGCGGGTGACCCTGTTGATGTGACATAGGAACGACAAGCCAAAGACTAAAGTATTTCACCATTAGAACACAAGTCTCCATAAACCAACCCAAACTTCTAATAAACCACAAGTAAACCTAACCAGGTCGGGGAGGGCCATTCGATTGAATCCTACTTTGCAATGGCCCGGGGAAAGAAAAATTCATCTTGGACCCAAATTTTCAAACATAACAGAAGACACTAACCCAATCTAAATCATATCAAAATAATAAGGGAAACCCGCTTCTATTCTCAACAAAACTCTTCACTATAAGAAAATGGGGTGGGAGCAACCAAGGGTAAATAATGACCAAACAACATTCCCGAGCTCCCACTCCACATAAAGGATAATAAAATAGTCCCCCGAGCTTATCCAAACCAATATTACATTAAAAAAAGAATCCACAGAGGCATATGACCCACAAAATGTGGGAAATATCCCCCCATCCTCCCAATTCCAATAGAAGAATATGGGGAAAGACCACCCCTTGGCACAATTGAAAAATAGACGAAAAAGTAAATTCTGCCAACAACAATTCAACACATTACAGGAGTTGAATACATGACCACCTTAAATACCACTTAAATTCTATAAAAAAAAACATACTATAATTTGTTGATTATAGACTGCCAACCAACATAATTTACCCGCCAGCGCTTATACCACCTTAGTACGCCACCCTATGGCACACCAAGCTCCAATTCTATGCTTGACTCCTTTTTATGGGTCAAAGCCCCCAATGTTTTGTAATGGGTTAAAGGGTAGCTCTGGGGTCCACAAACCACATAGAAAAGGCTACGATGATATAAATAGATAGATAGTTGGGCCTAGGAGGCAAGAATAAGTAGGATTGATGCTACATGTGAATTGTTGATATCTATTTTGGGTTGTTTTGGGTAAGGACTCCTGATGGCTGTGTGCGCGGAGATCCTCAGTCTTGCTGTGTGCGGACCCCGTTGGATTTGTGCGCGGGATGTGTTTTGGGTTGTAATTGGGTTTTTGGATGCTAATGAATGCAGAATATATTTGAAGTATCTTTATGATATCTAGAATAATCGTGTTTAGTACTGAAGTGCATCTGTGGGATTGATTTATGGTGCGAATGTATCTGCGATCTAGGAATTAGCTACAATTATAATGTTCTGTGATGGTAATTGATGATGCGCACGTGGATCCAAATGTATTGATAAGATCTGTTAATAATAGTAGCTTTGTTATGATTACTTGTTGATTATAATGTTAGAAGCCTACTAATAGACCCGATCTATGCGAATCTGATAGTTGCAACGCTGATCTACCTTAATTACCTACTATCTCCCAAGGTGTAAAAACCTGGTTCCAGCACCCTCCCATACTACTTCGGGTGAGACATTGGCCTGCAAAATTAGGTCATTGCCGAAAGGCCAATAGTATAGGGGGTTGTTGGCAAACCTTAACCTCCAAACTTGGGTCAGGACCCCTTAAGCCAAAAAATGGTTTTGTTGCCAGGACCAGGAGAATTTTGAGAGAGAGATCGGGTAATGCCATGATGCCGGTGGAGACCTGAGAAATTGGAGCTCGAAGACTATTTTGAAAGATAGATTCAGGATTTTTTTGTGAAGGAGAATCACAACATAAAGCTAAAAATTGAGAAGTGGAAGAATAAGTACATTTTCACCGAAGTATATGAAATTTTCTTTGTAATTTTTGTGCACGAGCTCCAAGAGGGGCTAGCAAGGCTGGTATATTTTCAGACGTGTTGGAAGGACGATCAGATTATGCAGTGGACTCCGGAATTCATTCAAAATCTAGACAAAACTGACAACACGATCACCCTTACAATAGATCATTGGGTGGATATCGTACTAGGAGGGTTTGTAATGAAATTCGCAATTGATCAGTTCGTATCCTATCTTGAGGTAGACCCATCTATTCAAGAGATTAAGAATGCTTTAAAACAACAGTTCCGAAATCCTAAGTCCTACTCTCAACTAGTAACTGACCTGAAATATTTTAAACAAGGACCCATTGAATCTATATAGGAGGTTGATCAGCAGTTAAAGAAGGTTATCAGAGATGGGGAATTTTAGTATGATGATAAACAACAAAAGGAATGGTTCATCTCCATGCTACTACCTCACCTGCGTGGACCTATGGGTTAGCAAGCGATTGAGACGCAAGAGAAAGCCTTGGAGATTGCTATGAAGCTAGAAGTTGTGCCAAGATACGATGCCTAGTTTGGAGTGCACCAGATCCAGGGATAGTTGGAGGCAATGCACTTTGAAATCCAGAATCTATGGAAAGAATGAGGAAAAGAAGTTAGCCCAGATGTATGGTGCATAAAAGATGTAGGGTGTCTAGCCACACCAAGGACCAGTTCCCTCTGTTGGCGGACTACATGCAGGCTGGGGGACCCAGCCCATTGCGTCCTAAAGAGGATGTAGGGCCAAGTGGTCTTACATTATGGTGCACTGACTGTCATGTTGCCGGACTACATGATACCAACCACTGCCCCCATTTTGGTGCGTATGTTCCAGAATTGAAGCAATAATGATGCCGCTTTTGCTCATCTGTGGGACATGACGAACATAAATTTTGGACATATGAAAATGATATACCAAGGAAACCTATACAGGGTACAGGCTAACCCTTCTTCACCACTATCTCCCTCAAGTAGAGGAGGCTCCCCAGCCAGAGTCAGGGGAGGAGGAAGGGGTGGAGGTGCAGGTAAGGTGAGAGGGCAATTGATCTATTACAAATGTGGAGAAATAGGGAACTTCACAAGGGACTGTCCAAATGTTGCATGAAAATATTGTTGATATTGTCGACAGTTGGACCATGTGATCGAATATTTTCCAGTCTTGATAGCAAAAATACAAGAAAAAAAACAGACACAAATGCAGAATGTGCAGAGGGTTAACGTGGAACTAAGTGATGAAGAACCAAGTATGAATGTCACAATGCACAACGGCATGGCTACTGGAGGAGCTGAGGAGAAAGTCGTAGTTGAACCCCTTATCTGGAAAGATGCTATCAAATAAGAAAACTTGGACCTACATAAGGAGAAAGAAACCTTCATCGAAGCTCACAAAGACTTTACCAAGGAGGAGGCATCTACTTCCAAGGCTCCAAAAAACCTAAGAGTGAATGAAGAAGTTAAACCATTCCTATAAGCATGTATGAAGCTGCTACGCAACCAGAAGGCAGTAGAAAATATTTAAACGCTGATAGATAGTTTCATGGAAAGAACTGACCCTCCTATAGAAGTTAAGGATGTCACAAGCTATACAAGCATAATAAATTCACTGGTCGAGCAATGCGACTGACAGTGCAGATTGGTGATTATGAGATGGATCAGGTCATCCTGGATCTAGGATCTGATGCGAACGTCCTACCCAAGAAAACATGGAAAAGGATGGGAGAACCTAAGTTGGAATGGTCTACTATATAGCTGTGCATGGCTAACCAATAGAAGATTATACCATTGGGGAGACTGTCAAAGATTATGGTAGATATCGCAGGAGTTAAGGTATGCTCAGATTTTGAAGTAATTCAAATCATGGAGGACAGAGACCCTTATCCTGCACTTCTGGGACTGTAGTGGGCGATAGACATGGGGGGCATTATCAACTTTAAGAATATAAGCATGGTTTTTGAAAATGAGGGTACGAGAGTGATAGTCCCTCTAGACCCTGTGGAAGGATAGCAGTATACAGAACCAGTGCGCGAAGAAGATGATGTGGATCGCATTTATAAACTAACTTCCTGGGACGAGGATTGGATTAATCCTACAGCCGATGGAGTGCTTTGCTAGGAGAAAGACAGTGAATGCCTCTCTGACTCCGATGGGGAGATAGAAAATTGGAAGAATCGAGTACATGATGTATCTACAATGCAATGTCTTAGGATCACAAAGAGTATCTGGTGTATCTCCTCAGAGGTATGTGAACTGCCCTACTTTGATGGTTCTAGTAGTATTAAGGATTTTTTGCGAACATTTGAAGTTGAAGTCCCAAGGGAGAGAATAATGAGGGCGCTTAAGCTAGCCATGCATGCAACCCTTGCGCGGTGGTGGGAAAATCATAAGGGGATGTTCCAAGATTGGGAGGAATTCCGCAAAATGATGATTCTATGGTTCCAACCTTCGGTTCACCTACGCGTGGAGGCTTTCCTTGGCCAAGGAGATCTGCGCAGGCATGTGTTCGCATGGACGGAGGCATGGTGTGAAAGGACCATGGATGAATGGGTCCACCTGTTTATCCATGCCTTGGGGCCAATTCCCAGTGTATGGTATCTGGATGCAGAGCTACACCAATGCACCTGCCAATGGGTGACCATGTAGGATGATTTTGGGGGGACGTTCAGGTGGATAGGCGGAACTCAGGCATTGGATGAAGCTTTACAGGACATTGATGCCTTGGTATTTGATGAGTCGCGCCCTTGTATGGAGTATGGGGCACCAGCTTGGGATACACAGATGCAGGATATTGTCAACTGTCACAATCTATCAATGGAGGAATGTGATGAAGACCCGCGAAATATCACTATCTTGAAATCGGAGGGAGAGTGTGTAGTTGCCAAATGCCCACTGCAGATCATCGACGTGACCAAGCCTCTTAAGCTAAGAGAAGTCAACATTGGAATATAATAACAACATAAGCTAGCTAAAATTGGGGACTACTGGAATGATGATACTGTTGGGAAAGTCGAGAAACTCCTCACAGAGTACCAGGACCTGTTTCCTACGAAATTATCATAACTCAAGGAGATTACAGGGGACCTAGGGGTCATGCGCATCACTTTAAAACCAAATGTGTTCCCTGTCAAGCAGTGACCTTAATGATTGAACCTAAAGTATAAGAAAAAAGTTAGGGAAGAACTTAAAAAAATGATAGCCGCAGGTATCATTGAACCAGTAGAACAATCAGATTGGGTAAGCCCAATGGTGGTCCAGGAGAAAAATACCAAAGGAGAAATACGAATCTGTGTTGACCTGTGCAAATTGAACAATGTCTGCGTTCATGATCCCTTCCCTACGCCATTCTCAGATGAAATTCTTGATAGTGTGGGAGGGCAGGAAGCGTACTCATTCATTGACGGGTTCTTGGGTTACCGTCAGATCAGGATTGCACCTCAAGATTGTAGAAAAACTACGTTTTCCACTGAATGGGGATCATTCTAGTACACCGTCATGTCGTTTGGGCTCAAGAATGCCCCTGCCATCTTTTCGCAGGTAGTGGTTGTGTATTCAAGGAGTTCATCCACAAGTTCTAGGAGGTATATTTTGATGATTGGATAGTATTTGGTTTGGTAAAGAATCACATCTCGAACCTACGCATGATGTTGGACGCTTGTAGGAAGCACCAGATTTCCATAAATATTAATAAGTGCATATTTTGTGTACCTTTTGGGATCTTGTCATTAGCTCCCCGTAATTCCAACAGATTGGTGAGACTAAAGCTGCGGAGAGAACACTTGAACCACTTTGGGATTCTAGGATCTAGCCCTCCTGAATCCAGAGAGGGTTCTCTCTATAAGTGAAAATATTGATTTATCTTTAAGGCTTTTATGTGTGATATTAGGCTATTTATTAAGAACAAGGGTCTTTGTTTGGTTTTGGATGGTTGAGCATGATTTTTAGTTGAGTGGAAAGTCCTAAAATGAAATAGTTTCAAAGGGGTGAAGGTATAAGCAAACGAAACAATATTTGGCTAATAGGATAGATATGACCCTAGTTTTTAGTCCATTGGACTATGGAGTCATAAAAGAGTTTAATTGTGCAACAATTTCAAGAGTCGTCCAAGGGGAAAGTCATCTATATCACAAGATCTCTTAGATAAAATGATGGAATGGAACAATAAAAGTATTGGAGGGGTGGAAAAAGACAATAATTTCAACTAGGATTTATCAGCCTTTCCAAACAAGAAAAGACTTTTAAGTAACTGTTTAAAACCAACCAAAGGACAGGGCTAACCATAGACTTCTTTGGACAAGTTTGTATTAAAGCTAACTCATTAGACAAACAATCCAGTAATCCACATAATTACTTCCAGAAGGGATGAAAACAGATAAGAAAAAAAAAGTGCAGCCTAAGATCAGAGAAGATGCTTTTAAATCTAAACTGCTTTCAGCATACTCTTAAGGAAACTTTCAGAATTACCTTTGGAGAAAGAAACTAGAAGATAGGGCAAAACATAAACTTTTCTAGTCAAACTCTAATAAGCGTATAATGAAAATATCATTCAAGAAATTCCTTTCAAGCTTTGCACATCAAGACAGGGGAAAACCAACATTCCTTGATAATGTTTACACTTAACTTAAGTCATTCTTAAACACACAATTTGGAGGAAAACATTGAGATAAATATTATCAGTCAGAGAAGGGTACTGTAAATAGTAAATCCTAACTCTATGCTTGCTATTCTTTATTAGAGAATAAATGGACAAAATGGCATACATGAAAGGAAAAAAGTAACATAGAAAGAAGCACTTCACCAGTGATATAGACCAGGATCCCAAGAATCAACTTGTATATTGATGTCAATCCACTTACATTCTTCAAGTCCAATGTTTTAGTACAACAATAATCTTCTCTTCTTAGCCTAACTTATTTGATCACAAATAGAGCTTCAAGAGCCTCTGAACACTATTTACATGTAGAAAGTTTCGAGCACAAGTATTACATCAAATTTCTACAACCAACCTTTTACAATGTGCTCCTCAAGAAGATTTTATAAGAAAATGAGGAGGTGGATGAGAGAAAATATCTATAGGTTCAATGATACAGTTTAATGCTTCTCGGCCTTTGAGGGGCTCAATGGAGAAGATTACAGCTATTTCCTCTGTATTAATGGGTTTGTATTAAGTGTTCGAGCCCCTTAGCAGAGTTTGTTGACTTTAGAACTCTTTCTCATCTTTGTAATAACTCCGCTGATAGTTTACAATAAGTTCCTTTGGCCGAATTAACTGTTTTAGATGTATTTGAGGAAAATATCACTGATTGAGGCAATAAATCTGCCTCCTTTGAATGATTTGAGGCTGCAGGTGTCTTTTCGCAGCTGAGAGGATTCAATTAGCCTCTGATGTGGTAGTGAAGGCTTACTCAAACTGATAGATATTATTGTTTTGACCTAAAACATGGCTAATTTTCTTCTGATTTGTGTGTTAGGAATAATTAGGCCTGAATTCTATCTTTTGTTTCTTTAAACTGTGTTTAATTGAGTGGATTAGGTTTTTGATAGGCGATTTATTACCGTAATCCCTCAAAATTGTATAAATAACCTTAAATTCTTCATCTCTGCTATGACTAGATCTTTTAACACTGATACTCTTTGATTGATTTAGTTTTGCTGTGTCTTGTTGATGTGCAGGCACGTAGAGGGTTTTAAAATGGCATCAGTGCTCATGAGGGACTGATGAAACATGGTGTTGAACCTTGTAGAATGATATTCTTGATGGCTAAAAGGCCTGGGGGATTGTCATCCTCAACCTTCAATTCTCTTTTAAAACATTCGAAAAACCATTAAAATCTGCACAAACCAAGAAAAATTAGAAAAATCCTGCGAGGAAGGTTAAAACTGCTTCAGAGGTTTATGTTTAGAGCGCAGTCGTTGGATGAAAGAATCCAATGACGATGATTACTTGCTGAGCTCCAAAGGGAGGCAGTCAAATAAATGGTGGGGAGATTAAGACGGGGCCATCGATCTTGCAAAGATCAACGGTCGAGATCGACCAGGGAAATATAATGTAGAAGGGCCACTTTATCGCGAAATGGAAGAATATACAAAGGAAATGGTGAAAACCCTTAGGCGGAAGGAAAATGTAGTTGAATGAATTTTTGGGTTTCGGAAATAACCTGGGCCATCGGATGAGATCGGCCAAAGAGATCAACGGTCGAGAATGATTCTGAAATCCCTTGGAGGATGGGCAGAGGGCGATAAACTAAATGCAAGATTAAACTGGGACTGTTGAAACCATTGGTTTCGCGCACCGAAAAGGATGAAAGGTGGTTTCACATTTTTTAACACGATATGCATTACTGGCTGACACGTGGCGTTTTAAAACCGCCTACATCGCGTAATTTTGGATCATTAACCTTCGGGCTAAAAATCACGCGAAACTGCGTGTTAGCCGTCAGATCTGGGGTCTTAGATCGGACGGTTGTGGAGAGAGCGTGATCGAGAATAGATTCTCGAGTGATAAGATGTGGGGCAGGGTCAAGGTGGTTTCTATCTTGTCCGTCAGATCAAGAATGGATGGCGGAGATTTGATCTGGGGAAAGGGTAGGACCCAAGGAATTGGGCATATCGGGTTTAATCTGGACTGTCAGATGAGTGGAATGAATGGTCCAGATCCAATCTTGGGGTCAAATGAATAAAACATGAGGTGAGGGGTCGGGCGGAGATCGGGTCATTGTGGGCCGTTGATCTGTAGAGTTCAACGACGGAGATTCGCTGAAAAAATTTATACAGAGGGGTTCATGAATTTTAACAAAGGGTGGTAAGGATTGATCTAGACCGTCGGATCTTAGTGCATGGATGACCTAGATGCAATCGAAAGATCGCGATAGGCGGGGGCAAGGGGAAACAAGTGCCGATGCGATTATATGTGGACCATCAGATCTTTGTACATATCGACGGTTAGGAATGAATCAGAGGTCCAAAGGCGGAGGGATGGGCTTATGAAAAAGAGTGATGTGGGCCATCGGATCTGAGCCTGGCGGGGGAGATCAACGGCTGAGAAGCCATCGAGAGGTGACCAATTGGAGGGGGCAAGAAATATTAAAATATGCCCAACAAAAAATCTCCGATGCGAGATCCCGAAGACCGTTTGATCGTTTTAGATCAACGGTTTTTTTTTGTTAAAACAACGAAACGTCGGACTTTAATGAAAACATAGAAAAGTTGGATTTTTATAAAATATAAAGGGAAAAAAGGTTTTTTTCCAAGTCTTTTTGTGTTTTATCACCCAATTGAGGGGCTCTTGGTTTTACAAAGGAAGTAAGGGATCGGGGGATATAAAGGAGGGGCCAATCGCAATCAGGAAATTCTAAAAGCGAGAGGCATCATAACACAAGGAATGCCCAATTGCGATAAGTGCTCGGGAACTTGACACTTGGTTCCGGCGCTAGGTTGCATGGTGGGGAAGTGTTTTAGGGCTTAGCCGAAAGGGGCTTAGGCCTATAATGTGAAAAGTGGGTTTTTTATGTTTTTTCAAGGATTTTCAAAGGATTTTGGGGGTTTCGGTAAGGTTTAAAAAGGATTTTTAGACCTTATAAAAGGGGATTTATGACGAGAAGAAGGGAAATAAGGAAATATAGAGGAATTTCATGGGAAAAAGGGGATAAAAAGGAGGTTAATTATGAGTGAAAGGAGGGGAAAAATGGAGTTTTTGCAGCAGTCTTTTCTTCAATAAAACAATAGATTTTCAGAGTTGAGAGGGAAACAACAGTGAAGATTAACTCAAGGATAAGTCATCTTCATAAGAATTCAAGAACTAAAAATTTGGCAATAGAATTGTTTCTTGAAGGCTTCAAAAATGATTTAGCCACCATTTGATATGATAAATTTTATAGGTGGCTAACAATGGCTCCACATGGGGATGACACCTTCTTGAAGGTGTCAAGAACTTCAGACTTGTATTCTCTGGGGGGCTGATCAATGCCTCATCCATTGGGTTGCAACCTTCTTCACTTGGATGATCTTCTTCTGTTCTGATAATGTTATCAACCATGAAAAACAATGGATCTCTATCAAACAAGCTTTCTACCTACCCAATCCTACTGATCTAACATTTTTTCTTCTTTCAAAGTGCATTTGGATTGGCAAACTCTTTTACAATCATTTTATTCTTTTGAAAGCAAAAAACTAATCTAAGTCTACTTCTTATTTCTCCATGAACTAAAATTAAACAGTTGAGTTCATAAGCTTCTCTACCTAACTACTATCTGTTACGATTAGACTGTCTAATATATTTTTATTCACTAATTTCTAAAACAAAAATTTAAAAGCATACAAGTGAAGATTGAACAGTCTAACTTGTTGCTGATCTATGGCATAAAAAGAAGTTGCACATAGATTATTATTTGCAGAAAATTAAATCAAAATGGTGAAGACTTAAGATCTGAAAGTTCTAAGCACACCCTTCTCTTTTTCTTCAACTCTATTTTTGAGTTTGTTTGAGCTGTTTTACATTCTTTTCTGGTTCAAGTTTTGGGCTTATTAGAACCAGTTTACTTCTGTTGTTGACTCATGATTTAAACAGATTAGAGTCATTCTTATTTTGGAATCTTAGGTTTGGATTTTGAGCTTGTTTGAACCTTTATTTTCTATCCTAATCTACCTAATTGATAAGCCAAGTTTAAGCTTTCTGGAAAATCTAATTTTACTAATCTATCAGCAGTAAATTTAAAAACTAGTTAGTCATGATTAGGTTGTATGACTAACTAGGAGTGTGTTTCTTTAGGAGTGGAATTTGAGCTTGCACACTTTTAGATTTTGTTTCTCTTTTTTGGTATGGGGTTGTACCTTTATTGTTTTTACAATCTGCCCTCTTTTCTCTTTCTATTGTTTCTGTATTTTTGATTTTTCTAACTTTGAATGCAATGATGGATAAAATATTTATAATGAGAAAGAATAAAAAGGCTTTCAAAAATTGGTAGGGTCAAGAGAAATAATGTTTGAGCATCATGCCATTGACATGACCCCCAAACAGTTCAGCTCCATTCAAATCTTGTAAGAAATAAGCATTGTTACCAGTAGTAGAATGAATGAGATAAGGGCCAAGCCATAAGTTATCAAATTTCCCATGCTTGCCCTTGTCTTCTCTCCTTGAATCCCACTTTAACACTTTGTCCCCAATGTTGAAATTTCTGGCCTTTTTTCTTCTATCAAAAATCTTCTTGATGCTCTCTTGCTTTTGCAATGCTCGGTTGTAGACCTCCTCCCTGGTTTGCTGAAGATGTATAGTCTGATTAGTCCTTCTGATCATGTCATTGTCTTCAGACTGCACTTCTTGAATCAACTTCATAACTGGCACACCTAGGCTGGTTGGAAAAATCGCATCTATTCCATACACAAGTTGATAGGGTGACATTCCAATAGATTTCTTAAGTGTTAATCTATCAGCCCATAGTGCATGTACTAGCTTTGTGTGCCAAGACTTATTGTTGTCCTCCAGCAACTTCTTGATTATGTTTACCAAACTTTTGTTTGAGGATTCTGCCAGCCCATTACCTTGAGGGTAATAAGTAGTAGAATGACCCAATGTAATCTGATATTTGTGACAGAATTCAACCATCTTCTTGGATCCAAATGCTGCAGCATTATCAGTGATGATCTTCCTAGGACAGCCAAATCTAGAGAGGATATGAGTCTCAATGAATTTTATGATGACAAAGTCATTGGCTTGCCTAGAAGGGATGGCTTCTATCCATTTGGTGAAGTATTCTATTGCAGCGGGAATCCATTTATGGTCGGCAGATGAGGGTCGATGGATTTCTCTTATGAAGTCAAGTCCCCATTGTTGAAAAGGAGCTTCAACAGTGATTGGATGCAGAGGTAAGGGCAACAACTTTCTTTTGCCTTCAAAAAGTTGGCATTTATGACATGCAATTATCATTTTATGGATATCTAGAAAGAGTGTGGGCCAATAGTAACCAGCTCTGAGGATTTTGTTGGCTGTAGTCTTCTAGTAGAGGTGGCCTCCACATTATCCTTCATTAAATTCGTGCATAACCTTCTCTGCATCATTCTCAGGCAAACATTTAAGCAATATCCCACTTGCATTTTTCCAATAAAGACATTTATCTATAATGCAATAGTTTATAGCTTTTAACTTTAAAAACCTTTCCTTTGTTTTTGATAAACCAGAATGTGTATTCAAATTAAGAAAAACATATATAATATCAACATACCAAGAGCAATTCATAAAATGGTCTTCAACAATGGGAGTTGACAATTCCTCTTGTTCATCTAAAGCATTTATCATGTTGATATCAAGAACTTCAAAATTTGATTAAGCCATTAATCTAGCTAGTCCTTGGCCTTTAATGAGTTTAGTGGGATTGCTTTCTAAATCATATTCAAGTATCATAGCTATCCACTTACCTCTCTTACCATCTGGGTTCTGTTTTAGAATGTCTTTCACAACTGAATTTGGGACAAAGGCAATGATGTGGGAGTGCAAAATATGAACTCTGAAGTCTTTTAAGGCTTTGACTAAGGCAAAGGCTTGTTTTTCCATAATGTTGTACCTCAGAGGGGCATCTCTCAATGCCTTGCTAAAGAATGCAATGGGCTACTCTTTTCCTTGTGGATTTTTCTGCAATAGGACAACCGCTATTGTATGTTCTGATGCAAATGAAAAAATATAAAAATCTTTTGAAAAATCAAGAATTATTAGAATTGGTGTTTATGTTAATGCTCGTTTACCATTTCAAAAGAATTCTTTGCTTCCAAGGTCCATTTAACTCCTTGCTCCTTTTTCAGCATGTTTGGAATGTTTCTAAGGAGTTCAACTAAGTTGGGTATGAACCTTCTCAAGAAATTAATCTTTCCAATAAAATATTGAAGTTCCTTGATGTTTCTAGGATGGGTGATTTGCAATATAGCCTCAATCCTCTTTGGGTCTATATTTATTCCCTCTTCTGATATGATGTGCCCAAGAAGTTTACCTTCTTGGAGACCAAACAGTGTTTTCTTTGGATTTAAAGATATCCCAAACTTTCTGCATTTCTTGAAAACTTTTCTCAAGTGTTCTAAGTGCTCGTCATCTGTCTTGGAAAAAATAGTGACATCATCAAGGTAAATAATGATGAAGTAGGCTAATTCTTCCGAGAATGCAATGTCCATGGCTCTCTGGAAAGTAGCACCAGCATTCATTAAACCAAAGGGAATTTTCACATACATGAAAGAGCCCCAAGGTGTAGTAAAGGCTATCTTTAATTCATCATCAGGATGTACTCAAATCTGATTGTATCCTGAGTAGCCATCAAGCAAAGAAATTCTTTTAGAACCAACTACCCTTTGTAAAATATGGTCCATTTTACGTAAAGGGTAGTTGTCCTTCAATGAGGCTTTGTTTAAGTCTCTAAAGTCAATACAAAGCCTAATCTCTGTTGTTTTCTTCCTAACTGACACCAAATTAGACACCCACTCTAAATATCTAATAGGGACAATAATACCAGCTTCATACATTTTCCTTCTCAACCAAAGGTAACTGAATAGGGTTTATTCTGCGTAGTTTTTATTTAAATGGCTTTTGGTTTTCCTTGAGAGGTATCTTGTGCTAAATTATTTCAATGTCATAGGATTTCAAATCCTCATAACTCCACGCAAAAACATCAGAAAAGTCTTTAAACAACTCTATGTATTTGAGTTTGATGTGAGCTAGTAAAGTCTTAGACAGTTTGATCATCTTTGGTTTTAGTTCACTGCCTATATTACACTCTTCAACTTCAAATTCAATAGGCTCCAGTTTCGATTTCTTAGCCACATCATTGAAATCAAACAACTCCTCTAAAGGGACCAGTCCCTTTGGCAAACTTTGATTGCTAGATTGCAGAGTTTCTAAGTCTTTTGTTTCTAACTCTGCAACCATTTATGTTATGGTTTCAAGTTTGTTAGATAACAGATTTACATCAGCCATCTCTGGAGATTTTTCTTCTTTATCAAGTATATTTTCTTCACTAGGACAGTCTGTTTCATAGTCTGAATCTGAAATTGGTAGTTCAAATTCATTTCTGGGCTGCAGGAATTCTTCTATTTGTTTGTCTCCATCAAACACTTGCCAATATTTCTCGTTATCAGGGACAACTGGTCTAAATTTGATTTGAGTTGTACATTGTTTGGTTTCATAAGGAGTTAGGCACGTTCTAGCATCAAAAGCCAAACTGTGGGCAAGGATATTCTTTTCTCTTGGGACAAAAATAAGTTGGGATTCCTCAAACGTTTTCAGTAAATCCATGACATCATTCCTATAGGCTCTAAGTATGGGGTCTTTAGCACTGTATTCCCCATTTACTTGCCTAACAATTAAATCTGAATCCCCATGCACTTTTATTCTTTTAGCTCCTAATTTCTTCAACAAGTGTAAGCCTAAAAGAAGGAATTCGTACTCCGCTATGTTATTCGAACACTGCAAATTTAATCTGTAGGAATGACCTTTCGTGTGGTTATTTTCCGTGTTATGTATCTAGACGCCTACACCAGCATTAATCTTAGTGCAAGACCCATCAAAGTTCATACTCCAAAGAGGACTAGTTTCAGGTTCAGCAGTTTGGTTACTATTCTCTTCAACTAACATGCTTTTAGATTGCTCTTGAAGATCAGCACTTTGTTGAATTTGTTTTAATTCCTCAGATTTTTCATTGTGTTGAGGACTACTTTCTTGACTCTCGAGGCTTAAAAGCAATGGATGAATGATTTGTAGCTCTAGACCTGTGTTTTGTTTGCTGTAGTTTTCGAGGTTAGCAAACTGTTTTGATACTTCTGTGTTGTCTTCCTCCTCCTCTCTATCTACCATTAATTCAGTTAAGGTCACTTGTTTAGTGAATGTTTCATCATTGAAAAGGATAAATGAGTCAAGGCCTGTGTTTACAGAATAAAGAGGAGAGTTTTGCAGTCTCTCTTAGCTAGTAACCATGTATTGCATATGAGACTCCCTGTAAAGTCTTCTCATTTGATTAAAAACAGGGATGGTCGCATATGTCATGTCCATCTGCATTGTTCCTTGTAACTTAGCTCCCCAAGATCTTGATAACAACATACCATATTTTGGGGGTACATCAGCCACAACAATATCCATTACTAAACACTTGGCTGGAATTTGTGCTAATTTTACACAGAGGTCTTTGGTTAAACCTAAACATTTCACTCTGCTTGAGTCAAAGAAGTAAAGATCTTTGTAAGGTCTGGTGATTTCAAGACCTAGGCTCTCCATTACAGCTTTGGGAATTAAATTATGAGAGGCCCCTAAATCATGCATAGCATTATGTAAAATTTTGTCATGAATCTTTAAACTAACATAAAAAGGAGGGACTAGTCCTTCTTGATATCTACCTTCAATCTTAGGACCAAAAATGAGCTTTGGCTGGTCATCATTAAGATTGATAGTGTCATTATTCTCTTCTATGTTTAAAGCCTTTAAAATTTGGGATCTATATACATTTTGGGTAGAGAATTCAGTGAGAGGAACAGAGATTTTGATTCGGGCAATTTCATGCTCCAAACTAAAAGGCATCTGATTCTTTGAAGTGCTTGTTTCAGCCTTATTAACTGCCACTCTACCAGCAAAATCAGTTTGTTGATTTCCTCTATTTACATTTGTCAAAATTGTTTTAACAGGATTACTAGCTGAGGTACTAGTACTGCTAAGATCTGCACTCTATTTTTCATTGTTTTGAGTGCTTTTCTCTTCGTTTTTATCAGAATTTCCAGCCACTGTTTTTTCTTTCTGTTTTGTAAATTTGGGTTTATTTACAATGCTATTTTGTGAAGTTTTTTCAGAGGTTTTGTTGTTGGGGGTTTCCAGATTATTTTTACTTCTAAGGTCATATTCCTTTGTGGTTTCTATGATGACGTTTTCCATTTCCTGATAGTAATATTCATCCTCTGGTATTTTATCATCATAGGGTGTATATAGACCTTGTTTTCTATTGTAATGAACTTCAAAATAATCATTGTCTACTCCCAACATGTTTATGTCATCTTCCTCTTTCTGTTCTAATGTTTCTTCAACCTCACTCACATAATTTTGATGAAAAGGAGGAGTGATCTGTTGATCATCCTCCCTTGGTCTGTTTTGAGGCTGGTTTCTTCTGAAATTCTGATTTTGGTTTTGAATTATGTTTTGAGGAGCTGTTTGGTTTTGACTAGTTTGTGCTCTCTCAAGTATGCTCATCTTTTTCATCATCTCCTCCATCATTCTTTCCATATTTGAACTAGATGTGGAAGGTGTGGATTCCACTCTAAAGGACACTTTCTTCTCATTCCTCATTCTTGCTCTTTTCTCCATTAAATTAACTTCCACAGCAAGAGCTCCTTTTTTCATATCTTCTAGAGTTAGAGGGTCTCTTTCTTTCAGTTGATAGGCCATCTCAGGATCAAATCCTTCAGGAAAATTGTTTAAAGCTGAGCCTTGTGGAGGTTTTAGGTTTGGGGGAAGGGCATTATAAACACTGTTAAACCTAGTGCAATAAGCTTGTACACTTTCCCCAACGTTTCTTTGGAGATTCTTGTAGTCCGAAAGTATTTGGAGAGGGTTTTTTCTCACTTCCCATTTGTTTAAGAATATATGATGGAAGGCTTGGAGATCATTAATACTGTGAGGGGTTAAGCCTTTGAACAATTTTCTTACTTCTCCCCCTAAACTCTGAAAAAATAATCTAAGTTTGACAGTTTCGTCATCAGTCTCATTTCTGTCAAAGTAGTCATTCATCTTGTCCACATGTTGTGAAGTAGTAGTAGTATTACTGGCATCATACAATGGTATCTTGGAATGATAGTCCTATGGAAGATTGACTAAGGGCAAAGGAAGGACTAGAGGGGCATACCATGTTGCCATGATAGGGGGTGGAGGTGGATTTACAAGAGGTGGATTAACAAGAGGGAAAGTGGGCTGGAATGTAGTGGTTTGAACAGTGGATGTATGAAGAACAGATGTGGATGGAACAACAATAAATTGTTGAGTTGATCTTGGATGAGAGACACCTAAATTGTGAAGGAAATGTAAATCAGGTGGTGTAGTTTCTCTGCTACCAGGATTTTCACTTCTTTCTTGGGATGAAAGTGAATACTTTGAATCTAGCTAATCTAAATCATCAAGTGACCGAGTTCTAAATGGATTTCTTAAGTCAACTTGTGATTCTTGTAGAGCTGCAAGGTTTTCAGGAACATAATTAGCTCTAAGGGGTGATCTGAAAACAGTTGAAGCTTTAACCTTAGGAGACTTCCTAAGGATTATTTTAGGGTTATCAACTATCTCAACAAGGTTTGGGTCAGGATAGGCTCTAGTATGAATCTTTCTGGGAGCCACTATGTTGTGTTTTTCAAACCCAACTAAACAAGAAAAGTTTAACCAAATATGACAATCTTTAGGAGGCTAACTAATCTTTTAAACAAGAAAAATTTTAATCCTAAAGTCCCCTAACTGAGTTTATATGATGCTATGATGATAACGGGTCTTCCTAGTGGAGCCTTAAGGTCTGTTTAGGATTGTGGAGTCACTAGGTGGAAATTTTTATCTCTTTTGGAGGTAAAAGGTTTTATGGTCCACCACCATGTTTATTTGAATACCAATCTGGAATATTTTTGGGTTTTCTGAGTTTTTTCAGTCCTATAGGTTCTAAGAGTGTTCAAAATCTGTTTCAAAACATAGCTACGGTGATGAGACAAAGAAAATTTAATCTTATGGCTAAGCTAGCTGATCCTTCAAGGTTTGATAAGCTTCTTATGAGAATCCTAAGGTTTCCTTAGTTTGTCACTGATTCAAATAAGTTTTATCATGATTACCATTTTCTTGGTAGTGCTTGAAGAGAGCTACTTGTACTCAAGGGGTTTTATGAGGTATTAAGGGTACCTAAGATGAAATTTGACTCAGTCCCTAGCGGAGTCGCCAAAATTTTTAGCTCCCCGTAATTACAATAGATTGGTGAGATTGAAGCTGTGGAGAGAACACTTGAACCACTTTGGGATTCTAGGATCTAGCCCTCCTAAATCCAGAGAGAGATATCTCTATAAGTGCAAAGATTGATTTATCTTTAAGGCTTTTATGTGTGATATTAGGCTAGTTATTAAGAACAAGGGTCTTTGTTTGGTTTTGGATGGTTGAGCATGATTTTTAGTTGAGTGGAAAGTCCTAAAATGAAAGAGTTTCAAAGGGGTGAAGGTATAAGAAAATAGAAAACGATTTGGCTAATAGGATAGACATGACGCTGGTTTTTAGTCCATTGGGCTATGGAGTTATAAAAGGGTTTACTTGTGCAACAATTTCAAGAGTGGTCCAAGGGGCAAGTCATCTATATCACAAGATCTCTTAGATAAAATGATGGAATGGAACAATAAAAGTGTTGGAGGGGTGGAAAAAGACAATAATTTCAACTAGGATTTATCAGTCTTTCCAAACAAGAAAATCCTTTTAAGTAACTATTTAAAACCAACCAAAGGACAGGGCTAACCATAGACTTCTTTGAACAAGTTCGCATTAAAGCTAACTCATTAGACAAACAATCCAGTAATCCACATAATTACTTTCAGAAGGTATGAAAACAGATAAGAAAAACAAAGTGCAACCTAAGATCAGATAAGATGCTTTTAAATCTAAACTGCTTTCAGCATACTCTTAGGGAAACTTTCAGAATTACCTTTGGATAAAGAAACTAGAAGATAGGGCAAACCATAAACTTTTCTAGTCAAACTCTACTAAGTGTATAGTGAAAATATGATTCAAGAACTTCCTTTCAAGCTTTGCACATCAAGACAGGGGCAAACCAACATTCCTTGATAATGTTTACACTTAACTTAAGTCATTCTTAAACACACATTTTGGAGGAAAACATTGAGATAAATCTTATCAGTCAGAGAAGGGTACTGTAAACAGTAAATCCTAACTCTATGCTTGTTGTTCTTTATCAGAGAATAAATGGACAAAATGGCATACATGAAAGGAAAAAAATAACACAGAAAGAAGCACTTCACCAGTGATATAGACCAAGATCCCAAGAATCAGCTTGTATATTGATGTCAATCTAGTTACATTATTCAATTCCAATGTTTCAGTACAACAATCATCCTCTCTTCTCAGCCTAACTTATTTGATCACAAAAAAAACTTCAAGAGCCTCTGAACACTATTTACATGCAAAAAGATTCGAGCACAAGTATTACATCAAAGTTCTGCAACCAACCTTTTACAATGTGCTCCTCAAGAAGATTTTATAGGAAAATGAGGAGGTGGATGAGAGAAAAGATCTATAGGTTCAATTAATACATTTTAATGCTTCTCAGCCTTTGAGGGGCTCAATGGAGAAGATTATAGATATTTCCTCTGTATTAATGGGTTTGTATTAAGTGTTTGAGCCCCTTAGCAGAGTTTGTTGACTTTAGAATTCTTTCTCATCTTTGTAATAACTCTGCTGACAATTTACAATAAGTTCCTTTGGCTAAATTAACTGTTTCAGCTGTATTTGAGGCAAATATCACTAACAAAGGCAATAACTCTGCCTCCTTTGAATGCTTTGAGGCTGAAAGTTTCTTTTGGCAGCTGAGAGGATTCAATTAGCCTCTAATGTGGCAATGGAGGCTTACTCAGACTGATAGATATAATTGTTTTGACCTAAAACATGGCTAATTTGCTTATGATCTGTGTGTTAGGCATAATTAGGCCTAAATTCTATCTTCTGTTTCTTTAAACTATGTTTAATTGAGTGGATTAGGTTTTTGATAGGCGATTTATTGCCATAATCCCTCAAAACTGTATAAACAACCTTCAATTCTTCATCTATGTTGTGACTGGATCTTTTAACACTGATACTCTTTGATTGATTTAGTTTTTCTGTGTCTTGTTGATGTGCAGGCACGCAGAGGGTTTTAAAATGGCATCAGTGCTCATGAGGGACTGATGAAACATGGTGTTGAACCCTGTAGAATTATATTCTTGATGGATAAAAGGCCTGGAGGATTGTGATCCCCAACCTTCAATTCTCTTTTAAAACATTTGAAAAACCATTAAAATCTGCACAAACCAAGAAAAATTAGAAAAATCCTGCGGGGAAGGTTAAAACTACTTCAGAGGTTTAGGTTTAGAGCGCAACCATTGGATGAAAGCATCCAACGGCAAGGATTACTTGCTGAGGTCCAAAGGGAGGCAGTCGAATAAATGGTGGGGAGATTAAAACGGGGCCGTCGATCTTGCAAAGATCAATGGTCGAGATCGACCAGGGAAATATAATGTAGAAGGGCCACTTTATTGCGAAATGGAAGAATATACAAAGGAAATGGTGAAAAACCTTAGGCGAAAGGAAAATGTAGTTGAATGAATTTTGGAGTTTTAGAAATAACCTGGGTCGTTGGATGAGATTGGCCACAGAGATCAACGGCCGATAATGATTATGAGATCCCTTGGAGGATGGGCATACGACGATAAACTAAATGCGAGATTAAACTGGGACCGCTGATCTACAGAGATCAACGACGGAGATTAATTACGAGAAAATGCAAAGGGAATGCGAATGGTGGTTTCGACTGAATAAACCACTGGTTTCGCGGGCCGAAAAAGAGGAAATTCAGTTTCACCTTTTTTAACGCGATACGCATTATTAGCCGACACGTGGCCTTTTAAAACCACCTACATCGTGTAATTTTCGATCATTAACCTTCGGGCTATAAATCACGCAAAACTGCGCATCGGTCGTCAGATCTGGGGTCTTAGATCAGACGGTCGTGGAGAGAGCATGATGGAGAATAGATGCTAGGGTGATAAGATGTGGGGCAGGGTCAAGGTGGTTTCAATCTTGACCGTCAGATCAGGAATGGACGACGGAGATTTGATTTGGGGAAAAGGTAGGACCCAAGGAATTGGGCCTATTGGGTTTAATCTAGACCGTCAGATGAGTGGAATGAATGGTCTAGATCCAATATTGGGGTCAAATGAATAAAACATGAGGTGAGGGGTCAAGCGAAGATTGGGTCATTTTGGGTCGTTGATCTGCAAAGATCAACGACAGAGATTCACCGAAAAATTTTATACAGAGGGGTTCATGAATTTTAACAAAGGGTGGTAACGATTGATCTGGATCATCGGATCTTAGTGCATGGACAACCCAGATGCAATCAGAAGATCGCGATCGGCAGGGGAAAGGGGAAACAAGCACTGATGCGATTATATGTGTACCGTCAGATCTTTGGAGAGATCGACGATTAGGAATGAATCAGAGGTCCAAAGGCGAAGGGATGGGCTTATGAAAAAGAGCGATGTGGGCCATCAGATCTGAGTCTGGTAGGGGAGATCAATGGCTGAGAAGCCATTGGGAGGTGACCAATTAGAGGGGGCAAGAAATATTAAAATATGCTCGACAAAAAATCTCTGATGCGAGATCCCGAAGACCGTTTGATCTTTTTAGATCAACGTTGTTTTTCGTTAAAACAACGAAACATCGGACTTTAATGAAAACATAGAAAAGTCGGATTTTTATAAAATATAAAGGGAAAAAAGGTTTTTTGCCAAGTCTTTTTTTGTTTTAGCGCCCAATTGCGGGGCTCTTGGTTTTACAAAGGAAGCAAGGGATCGAGGGATATAAAGGAGAGGGGCCAATCGCAATCAGGAAATTCTAAAAGCGAGAGGCATCATAACACAAGGAACGCCTGCTTGTGATAAGAACCCGGGACCTTAACACTTGGTTTCGACGCTAGGTCGCATGGTGGGGAAGTGGTTTAAGGCTTAGCCGAAAGGGGCTTAGGCCTATAATGTGAAAAGTGGGTTTTTAATGTTTTTTCAAGGATTTTCAAAGGATTTTGGGGTTTCAGTAAGGTTTAAAAAGGAGTTTTAGACCTTATAAAAGGGGATTTATGAAGAAAAGGGAAATAAGGAAAAATAGAGGAATTTCATGGGAAAAAGGGGATAAAAAGGAGGTTAATTATGAGTGAAAGGATGGGTAAAATGAGGGGGAAAATGGAGTTTTTGCAGCAGTCTTTTCTTCAGGAAAACAATAGATTTTCAGAGTTGAGAGGGAAATAGCAGTGAAGATTAACTCAAGGATAAGTCATCTTCATAAGAATTCAAGAACTAACAATTTGGAAATAGAATTTTTTCTTGAAGGCTTCAAAAATGATTTAGCCACCATTTGATATGAAAATTTTTATAGGTGGCTAACACTTGTAAGGCCACATAGTCTGTCGACAGGGACTAATGGTTGACCTCGCTAAGGTATGAGTTATCATCAACCTGGTAGTCCCTACAACTGAGAAATAGATGCACTCTATCATCGGACACGCAGGCTATTACAAGAAATTTATTCAGGGGTACGCACTGATCATGGCACCCATGGAGAAGTTGCTAAAGAAGGACGTTTCATTTTTTTGCGATGCGGAGTGCCAGCAGAGCTTTGAATTACTCAAGGAGAAGATGGTCTCTACACCTATCCTCATATTTCCTGACTGGGCAAAGGTTTTCCATGTCCATGTAGATGCTTCAAGGATCGCCTTGGGAGTTGTCCTCACTCAGCTTAGGGAAGGGTACATCGACCACCCGGTTGAATTTTCTAGTAGAAAACTCTCTAGTGTGGAGTGTAACTACTCCACTACTGAGCAAGAGGGGTTGGCCATGGTATATGCCCTGTAGAAATATCAAAATTATTTGTTGGGAGGACACTTCAAGATGTTCATGGATCACTCAGATTTGAAGTACCTAGTGAATAAGCTTAGGTCTTTTTGATCATTAGGCCGAGGGTCCGGTCCCTCCAAAAGTCAAGGAAATGCCTTGAGCCCCTTTAATCTCCAAATACCTTAGCACTTTGGGGAAATTAGTAAAAATCTTAGGGAGAAAATGATGTGGGAAGTTAATGATTTTGACTTTGCTTTCTGTGAATTTTCCAGTGCATTTTCTGCTCCAATATTTGTGATGAAAAT